>CATIWF010216837.1:0-14425 GCA_949630135.1 Balakata baccata
GGGCCTTATCAACACACGAGCCATGCATCTCTCTCCTCTTGATGTGTGGAAAGAGATTTCTCTTGAAATAAGGCTTGACAAAAGATCAAATGCCAAGCACATCAAGACTCTTTCTCACTTCATCCTTCATCAAATCATCACCTTCACCATCAACGTAAGGAGTGAAAGCAATGAGAAAGTTACCCATGAGGATCTTCTCTACATCTATGCCATGGTACATAATAGGCCTACGGACATGGCACATCTTCTCCTAGACAAATTCTAGTCCATGGCCTCCACCACCAAGGGCACCATTTCACTCTATGCCCAAATTACCTTTCTTGCAAGGCATCTCAAACTTATGAGGCAAGAAAATTGTGCACTTCTCTCTTTTTCCCGCTTTCAATATGAAAGCTTCATGGATATCCAATATCTCTTCAATTGCAAGGCGATTGGGCTACCTTCCAAAGATATTGACTCCTTCTTCTACACCTTTAGGGAACATGGTTCCCAAAAGGCCACTCAAGAAGCAACAAGAAAAAGGGCAAGATTGTCTATAGGAGGAGAAGGTCCAAGTGTGCAAGAGATGCCACCTCCACCACCACCTCCTCAACCACAACAACTTACTTTACAAAGTCTTTATGACTTTCAAATGCAATCCTTCACCACCTTGAAGGATATGATGCAACATCTCGACCTTGACATTCAAAGCATGCAAGGGCAACTCAACTTAAATGTGTATACCCATAGCTTTAAACAAGCCCCACCATCTGAGGAGGAGCAAGGTGATGAGGATAAAACTAGTGAATCACAAGAAATGCACTCCACATCATTATAAGTAAAATACAAGTGGTCTTTCAACATATGCAAGTCGACTACATCCTACATAAGCCTAGGGATCTCACATGTCTAACAAATGCATCCCTATCTATTGGTTTGGTAAATGGATCTGGTACTATTTCACTCGTAGGAATGTATTTCAAGACCACTTCCTTCTATGTAATCAAGTCTCTAACACAGTGATATCTACTCTGAATATGTTTGGTCTTTTAACAATATTTCGGATCCTTAATAATGTAGCCATACTGTCATAATAAATTATCACAGATTCAAACACTGAGTTAAACAATTTTATATGTTGCAAAAACCTTTTCTATCAAATTGTCTCTTGTATAGTTAAAGAGGACGCCACATATTCGTCTTTAACTCTTGATAAAGCTATATAAGACTACTTCTTGCTACTCTATGAAATTACATAATTATTTGGCAAGAATGCATATACAGACGTCAATTTGCGCTGATTAAGATCACTTCCCTAATTAGCATCTGTATTACCAACTTCGCACAAATCCTTCATTCGGTATCACAGAACATAGTCTGAAGTTCTTCTTAGATATCTCAATATCCTTTAGATTGCTATCTAGTGTTTCAAACCTAGATTAGATTGAAATTTGTTCACTACTCTAAAGGTGTAGCAAATGTCTGAATATATGCACACACTGCATACATTAAACTACCAACAATGCTGAAGAAATTGTACTTTGGACATTAGTTCGTTTTCGTTAGATGTCTTGGGACACGTATTAATATTTAAGGCTTAGATTCCTTTGGGGTATTCACTAACTTGCAATCATGCATATGGTAATGCTCCAACATTTTCTTAATGTAAGACTCCTGAGATAAACCCAGAAGTCTTTTCGAGCGATCCCTAGGGATCTTAACACCAAGCACATAGCTAGCCTCACCCTTGTCTTTCGATTCGAAGTTCAATGATAACCATTTCTTGGTAATATCTTTTAACTTCTTCATTTCTAGCTATTAATATGTCATCGACATATAAGGACAAAATTATGAAACCACCGTTTAAACATTTAATATATGCGTAATGGTCTTCCTCCATCATCGTGAACCATCTTTTAACATGGCTTGATGAAATTTGAGGTTCCATTATCTTAATGCTTGCTTAAGACCATAAATGGATCTTTGAGTCCGCAAACTTTGCGCTCTTATCCTTTTAGCTCAAAGCTTAAAGGTTGATCCATATAGATCTATTTATCTAGTTTTCCATTTTTGCAAAAATAGTCTTAACATCCATTTAGTATAATTCTAAGTCCATCCATGCCATAATAGCCAAACAGAAGTGAACTGATGCAATCTTGACAATAGGCGAGAATATATCTTCATAGTCAATTCCCTCTTGTTGTATGTAGACCTTGGCTACTAATCGAGCTTTATATCTTTTAACTGTCCCTTTCGCCTTACATTTAATTTTTAAGAAACCACTTGTTCCCAATAGTCTTACGACCTAGCAATAAATCAACAAAATCTCAAACTCAATTAGATTTTATCGAATCCGTTTCCTCTTTCATAGCTTTAACCCATTCCTTAGCTTTAGGAGCTTTAGGAGCAGAAAGAGCCTATTGTACTGTCTTGGGCTCTTAATTATCTGGAGCAATCATAAAAGTTCCGCCCTTAATCTCAATATCGATGATAAGGAATTCTTTTACGGTTACTACATCGGGTTGAGGTTGCTTATGATATTGCTCAATGGGAACACAATTAGGCAACTTTCACTCCCACTTGCTTCAAGAGGAACATGATATTCTATATCATTTTGCTCTGTCGAAGCTAATGCAACTATTCTTGCACTCCTACTAGATTTAGGATTTTCCATTTCATACATGAGAAAATCCCTATTTATCTCTCCTCTTTCAGGAAAGTTCTCTTCTAAGAAAATGACATCTCATGACTCAATTTTTGTTACCCTTCCATTTATATCTTCCCAAAAAATATACATCCTTTGGAGAATTCTGAGTAATTTTATATCTTATAAAGATACATTCTTCCCCCTCGGACTAAGTTTCCCATATTCATGAGAAATGTTATAGATATAAGTAACACATCCCAATGAGCGCATATTACTTAAGTCAGACTTCTCACATTTCCATAACTCGTATGGGGTGGAAGGAACTATTTTTAATGGCATATGGTTAAGTATGTAGGCCGCAATTAGTAGCACATTTCTTCTAAAGAAATATGCAATTTAGCTTGCACTATCATTGATCTAACCATATCTAATAAGGTTCTATTCCTCTTTTTTGCTACGCTATTTCTTTGTGGAGTAAAAGGAATAGTTAACTATCTAACCATACCCTTATCATCGCAATAATTTTAAAACTAGTCGAATAGATATTCACATCTTCGATCGGTCTTTAATGATTTTATAGTTGCATTTTAACTTATTCTTAACCATTTTACTATAGTGTATGAAGCGGTCCAATGCTTCAGACTTATGGGAGAATATATAAAACGTGACCATATATGGTGAAATCATCTATAAATGTGATGAAATAGTGAGCATCAAATCTTGTTCTCATATTCACAAATGTTAGAATGGATAATCTACAAAGGAAATGTAACTCTGTTTACTTTGCTAAAAGGTAATTTTATTGTTTTTTTAGTTAGACAATGCTCACAAACAGACAAATCTATATTCTCAAATAGAACCTAAAAGATCAACCTCTGCTAATCTTTGTATATTTGTTAATTGGTTTTATGGTATTGGACACTATTTTATGGATATGAATCAATCTTTATTTGTTTTTGGCAGTTTCCAGTATTATTTTATTAAATGATGATGTTAAGTAGCATGCTAGATTAGGACACAGTGGGCAAGATCACTCATAAACATTGTCCAAAATAACTTACACCAATCAAATCAAGTACAATTATAAAACCAAGTTCTAACAAAGAGCAATAACAAACATTAAATTTCATCGAACTTTAAGAGCATAAAACTCATCATGGAGATTAAAAGTGTGGCCTCCCTACAACATCAGTTTGAATCTCCTTTGGAATATGATGAAATTGTATAAAGGCATATCGGTCTCTCACTATGTGATCTATCCAATAAAGAACAGTTTTAGCCAGTATTAAACAACTGCTAACATATAAGTCAGAGGGATAAATTTGGTCATATAATACTTTTGGCTCAGTGCAATCCTGAGCAAAGTGACCAGGTTTCTCACAATTGAAGTAATTCATATTTTTGCCTTTCTTGCCGCCGCGTCTATCGTGCTTGCATTGTTTCTGCTAAAATTGGCTTCATTGTCTCCCTTGCCTTTCCTATTGCCCTTACCCTTCTTTTGACTAGAGTCCGAAGCTCCTTTAGAATTAGTCATATAAGCCTTTCCTTTGGGCTTATTAGCAAGAAGGTGATCCTCCTTAAGCTCAATATATCGGGCAATATCATCATACGTTATGATATTGTCATTATGGGTAAGGTTAACATGCATGTGTTCCCAAGCATTTGGAAGAGAGTGTATAATAGCTTGAACTTGTTGCTCTTCAATCAACTCAAGGCCAGCATCCTTCAATTCACTTATCATGTTGGACATGATAGTTAGGTGCTGTCTCATTGTGTGATTATGATTTTTCTTTTAGACATCAAATTTCAGAGTTAACTGACGTAACCTAATGTTTGAGGTTCCACCGAATTGGACCTCAATAGCATCCCAAATTGCTTGAACTGAGCGGTGCTTCTCAAAGCATAGCATTAAGTCATTTCACATGTTGCTCAGCATCAGTATGCGAGCAACTCTATCCTTGCGCTTATAGGCTTGATATGCCTCCATATCTCACCTATATTGAGCAGCGCTTCCATGCTCATGCTCAACCATCAGTTGTGTAGTTTCCAGCTTTTCTTGCTCTTCTAGGAGATACTGAATTTTGTAATGCCAAATATCATAATTATTATCATTTAGCTTATCTCCCTGGTTTAAGTCAGCAACTATGCTTTTCATAGCAGCCATATCAAATATTTAGAATAATGATCACAACATACTTAGCACAATTCTTACTACAAAAATTATTTCATATCACAATGTCTTAAATTAATCAATAATAACCTAACACATATAGTAGAAACAAAAGTACTGTTACACAGTCCAATCAATTTCCACTGACATAGTCCATTTATCATCGTTTAATTTAAACATGTGCCAATCATTATATTATGTGAGACTCATTAATCTACCAACCTAATATTTCCCACAATATCATATGTATACAACTTGATACAATAAAACAATTTAAAGCACACATTTTTTTTCAATAAAACAATTCAACATGCTTATTGTTATAAACATTCAATATAAAATATACATATCATAGATTATGAGCAAAAACATAATGCTACTACTAATCATGCCATGATATATTTATTTGTCACTAATATCCATTAAATATATATATATATAATTTTCATGTAAAAAAAATTAACACTTTGCACACTTTTTAATGCAAAAACACTTCAAAATGTGCTCTAAAAATTTTGAAAAAATACCTATT
The DNA here is from genome assembly GCA_949630135.1 of Balakata baccata. NCBI lineage: Eukaryota > Viridiplantae > Streptophyta > Magnoliopsida > Malpighiales > Euphorbiaceae > Balakata > Balakata baccata. Next base: position 5,329 of record CATIWF010216837.1, read on the forward strand.
AAATAGAAAATTAAATTTTAAGTAATTTAAAAAAATTACACCGAAATTGGACACCGCATGTGCCTCCACGTGCCAGTTGGTCTCTATTGACCACTACATTAGTAGATGCTCCATGTCATCACCATATGGATCAACTAGAGAGAGCCATGTGTCGACCATGTGTACACAACACGTGGCACGCCACGTCATTAAACCTAACAGCATGGACCAATGAAAATTGCTGTGTTAATACATGATACGTTGCCACATCAGCATGCCACATTGGTGCCAACTCAAAGGGTCTACCACTCGCTATCTGACACGTGGCTCGACAATTACAACCGCCTTATCACGTGCCTCTGTCGGCGTGTGTAGGTACTCGTGCTAGACCTTTTTTTTGCAATTTTCATATGTTTTTTTGGGTGTTTCTTTGGATTTTGACCTTAAAATTCACAATCAAACACCATATAGATAAAGTGTGAACATCAAACACATGTTTCAAGAGTAAAAATACACAAACAATTTCTAGGATAATTAGAACACTAATTTGAACATAAAACTTCACAAATTCGTAGTAAATCAACCACTTGTCGAAAAATTACGAAAAAAATACTCATTGGAAAGCTTGTAACGAGTGCTTTCCAATCATACTAAATACGCACCACAAAAAAGAGAAAACGATTCTCAAGAAAAATCATATTTTTAAAGAATTTTCATGAAAAATCACATAAAATCCAAACCGATTTCAATTCAAGCACAAAAACATGTAACACTGCTCTGATACCAATGTAATACGAGATTGGTAGCGGAAACTTATTTGTTGAAGAGTAAAATTCGTGTCTTCAATGCTTTAAGAACACTGATTACTAGAATCCGGAGCATAATCCACAACACGAACACCCTTGATCCTTTTGTATGAACTTGGGAGAGAAGAAAATTACTAGAAAAAATTTCATAGAGAGTGAGAGATTTTGTAACTTCCAATGGATATAATAATCCAATTTGGACCTTGGGCTAGGTCAAGCCCACGTGAGCGGCCCAAACCTATAAACCAACACCTTCTAATTGTAGTCTTGCTCCGGTCAGCATTGCCTCAAGTTTCTGTCCTGAGGCTAGATTTTCATAGGCTGCATTTCTCGAACAACAACGACAACATAATCTTTAATTCTGATGTTGGTTTACAAATCCAAGTATCGAACATCAACAAAGACTTGGAGATAGATTATGGAAAGTTACGAATCGAATTGTCATTGGAGAATATCCAACTGGGAGAGACTACAGTGGGTGGATTTTCTCAAAGAGCAAAGAATGTTACATATTTGAGAATGAGAAGCAGAGTCAGGAATTTTCTTATTAAAGAAGAAAGTGCTACTGCATTGAGAGCAAAAGCAAAGAATAATAAGATAATTGTCAATGTTATTGTAAGAGGAAAAATTGGTTTTCATGTCAAAGTATTTTAACAAGATCTGGGTGCCTGCTTTAATAACTTGCCTAGATATTAAGCAAGCTGATGTTGATTTTGGTAGGAGACCAAAATGCAACATTAAGTTCTTCAATTTTGTATAAAGTAATTATTTCTTTTTTCTTTTTTGTTTGTAAAAATTTCAATTTAAATTTGGTACAAAAATTAATGTATTTGTCATTTTTTTTATTTCTACATTAAAAAAATATAATTAAGAAACAAATATTACTTTAGGCTAAAATAGACTTTTAAATAAATTGTAATAAAACCAATCAAGGAGTACTCGATTGTTATTCACACGTAAAAATGAAATTTTAAGTTCAAATCTTTTTTGGAGGAATTTTTAAATAATTTGTATTAAAATCAATTAAGAAGTGACTTACTGATATTATTACGTGCAAAAATTAAAAAAAAATTCGAGTTCGAATCTTCTCACCATCATCTATTATTGGAAATTTTAACAACTTTATGGATATAGAAAATGACTGGTTATATTATGTAGTCTACTATTCACTAAGCTTTAATAAATAAAACAAATAAATTGTATTAATTTTTTTAAAATTTATTCTTACTAAATATAATAAAAATGATAATGATATTCTGGACTTTCAAGTTCAACTTTTGTATTTGTAATGATAATTTTCAATTAACCAAATATATAAAAATATTAATATTAATGATGATAATGATAAAGTGTTTTTGCTTTTAGCATTATCCAATAAAATGAAGCTGCATCTATCTTACACTGAATTGGAGTGACAGAAAATTCTAGAAGCAGATGTAAAGCTATGGATATATGGCTCGCAACTGCACTTCTGCTCGATTTTGCTCTTTTAATCCTTGCCCACAAGCTCCATTCACTCCACCTTGCCCAGTCTCCAACTTTACATCCACTGCCACACTTCAACATCCTCAGCCTTGGATATTGGACACAGGGGCGACACACCATTTAACTCTAGAAATTGAAAATCTATCCATCCATTTAGATTATCATGGGGTCGAAGGTGTTAAAATTGGAAATGGTATATCTCTTCTTATTTTTCATGTAGGCTCTTCCCATTGTCATTCTAATGGTAACTCTCTTAATTTGAATGATATTCTATGTGTTCCTCATGCCTGCACAAACTTGCTTTCTGTTCATGCTTTCACTAACTCTAACCAAGTTTCAATTGAATTTTTCCCTCATCATTTTGTTATTAAGGATATCCACACGGGAAAATTGCTCCATATAGACCCGAATGACAATGACCTTTACTTCATGCTACTTGAACCCACACAACAACCGAGCTCTCCAATTCAGGCTCTGTCATGCTCTCTTTCACAATGGCATGCAAGACTTGGCCATGCCAACTATCACATCATTTGTTAGGCTCTTCACCAAGTCAACATCCCTTTTCATTCCAATAAAGAATTATCTTCTTGTCATGCGTGCAGTGTTAGTAAGAGTGATAAGCTACCATTTGTCCTTTCTAATTATCAAGCTACGAGTCCTTTAGATTTAGTTTGTTTTGATTCATGGGGTCCTTCACCTGTTCCTTCAGTTGATGACAAATGTTATTATGTTCTTTTTTATGATCATTTCTTAGAATATTGTTGGATTTATTTTTTGCAATATAACTCTACTGTTTTTATCCAATTTCGACAACTCATTGAGAAATATTTCGGGGGGGGGGGGGGGGGGTGGTGGTGGTGGTGGTGTTGGGAATTTCAAGCACTCACCTCATATTTGCTTGACCATGGGATTACACATCGTAGTTCCTGTCCTAAAACCCTGAGTAGAATGGTTGTGTCGAATGCAAACATAGGCACATAGTTGAAACTAGCATTGCCATGCTTCAACACTCCTCTCTCCCTACAAAGTACCGGACTCATGCTTTTGATACTGCAGTCTACACCACTAATCACCTTCCAACCCCTGTTCTAGCCAATCATTCGTCATATCATAAATTATTTGCTCATAAACCCGATTATAACACAATGCATACCTTCGGCTGCCTACAAACTCGCCCCTTGGTATACGAAATGTGTCTTTATGGGTTATAACAAGCTTCATAAGCGATTCTATTGTCTTGATATTACTTCAATGAAATTTTTTATCTCACGACATGTCTTGTTTTATAACTAGGAGTTCCCTTCCAGTCAAGTGTTGAGCCGCCCTCCCATGCCCATGATTCTACACTAGCAACAATATTCCTTCCTATACCTCCCTTTGATGATAAAGTGCTTAATCTCAACCAACCATCATCAATGCCACAAAATGATCCATAGATGCAACCTATACTACAAACCTCCTCTACAACTCATGTATCCCAACTACTAGCTAATAATGTCAGTGACGTCTCTCTTATCATCGATCTGTCCAAATACCACTCCCCTTTAGCCACCTGTCCAGCAACACAAGATAATTACCCATTCATAAACTGGCACCCTCATACCGAAAGCTATGATATCCTTTCCTGATGATGTTGTTGAACCCACCAGTTACACTCAAGCCTTGAAATCACCTTTTGGGAGACAAGCCATAGCAGAAGAGTATAATGCCATGATTCATAATAATACATGAATTTTGGTTCCACCTTCACCATAATAGAATGTCTTGGGCTGTAAATGGGTATATCGTGTAAAAAGACATAAAAATGGTTCTATTGATCTCTTTAAAGAGAGTCTCATGGCTAAGGGCTTCTATTAACACCTTGGCTTAGATTACAATGACACCTTAGTCCAGTAATAAAACCGACCTCTATTTAGTCAATTCTGTCTCTTGCAATTTCAAATGGATAGGATGTTAAACAACTGGATTTATCTACTGCCTTCCTACAGGGCAACTTGAGGAAGAGGTTTTTATAATGGCCTCGAATTTGGGTCTAAAAGTTAATACATATTATGGCACAGTTTAAATTGGTAAAAATCAAATAAATGTTCATAAATAAATGAGAAATAATTTGGAAAATGATTTACATTGAGGTTTTGATGATAAAAATATGTTATATATCAAGTATATGGAAGGTATATGTTAGATTTGGGTAAAAGGGAGTGTGAATAGGCATTGATTTTTGGAGAATCATTCCATTCACGGCCATGAAACATAATGTTATAGCCATGAACAAGTTGTGTATTTAAAATATAGTTGCATTTCAGCTTTGTTTTCACGCGATTTCTCCCACTCAAACCCTAACAGCCGACCCTAAACCCTCAAAAACTCATTCCCCAACAGTTCCCCTCAATTCCCAAGCCTAAAAACACTAATCCTACATCAAAAATTGAGATTATATCAAGACATCAAAGAGTTTTCACAAATTTTGGTGAGTTCTTATAGTGGGCAGCAAAGGAGGCCGAAATCCTCCAACTTTCCCACTTCGAATATGCCCATTTCAATAAGTAATCTTTGTTTCTAACTTTCTAAGGGTCCAGAGTAATGATTGGAACAAGATTTAATTAGATTATTCGGATTTTAAATAGTTACAATTAAGAAGAGATTTGTCAATTTATGATTGTAGAACTTGGTTAATATGATATTAATGAGGTTTTTATGCATCTTTACCATGTTCAGGATACAGTAAAGGTGAAGGAGATACTCCCCAAACCGAGTGAGTCAATAGAATGCGTGTGGTAGAGGCTCCGAATACAAGTATGTACATATATGCATTTTAATTCGCTCTTTAGCATGTTACTTGATCTTGATGACTTTAATTGAATTGTTAAGTGGCTGGAAACTTGTTATTGCATAATTTATGGGATTGATTTAATTGTGGATAAATGGTTAAGTTGTGAAAAATTGTTGTGGCTTTGCCTATGACATTATTTGCTATGAATTGAAAAGTATTCGTTGGCTTGAAGTAATTGAATTTTATATTTTGGTGGTATTCTTATAATGGCATATTAAAGAATGAATCTTAAAGGTTGGAATTTGGTCTTGACATGAAAATTTAGATATGGCATAAATGTGGAAAGCTTGATACTATGACCCTATGAAATTAATAAAAGGAATTGTTGATGCTTGTGGCATAGTTAATAAATATATGTGTGGCGAATTATGTGGGATTTTACTTGGCTTTAAATATATGAATGTTATATGCTTGAAAGGGGATGTTTTGGATGGAAAAATTGAGGAAAAACAAGATTAAATTCGTATTTGCACAAAGGGTACAACCCCTTTCGCAACTAGGTTCACCACCAGTGTCATGGCCATGAAGGCACTATTCACAACATATGTTCAAATGGTTTAATTATGTGTAAATATGGTTATTTCTTATCTTTCTCTTCTTTATGATTTTGAAAATGATATGTCAAGTGAATATATGAATTATGGCATATGATATACAAGTATGAAATAAGATATGATTATGAACTATCATGTTAAAAGGAATCATAAATGTATACAATTGCCCATTTCTCTTTATAAGGACGAGACTTAGGATAGATAACATGGCATTCAGGGTCTTTAACGATACCATAGGAATTATTAAGTGAATCTTTGTTTTTTTAAGACAATATGGCTTAAACTCAGGGAGCGCTCTTGTCCATATTGCTAGCAACCTTGTCATGTTATTTAGTCGAGGTGGCTTAAGCTCTTGGAGTGCCCTTCACTTAAGCTCGTGGTGAGCATAAGTACAGGTATACACAGATAGGTGAATAAGGTGGCTTAAGCTCGAGGAGTGCTCCTATTCACAACCTGTGATCTTGTTAGTCCGGTTATTGAGCATATGGGCTGTTGATTAATTAAATAAGTTAAATTAAAAAGGGAATGTTTATTGGTTCCATGATTATGAATTGCTTTATGTATGTAACATGAGAATGTAATATGTTCCCATGTTTAGATGATATAATCATTTATTGGTAAAATTATAAGTATGATTGGCATGATTATATGGACTTTCATTTCACTTATAAAATATATATGTATACGGTTGATTATATGAAATAATAAATATGCTATGTATGCTTATGTGCTTGCATGATAGACTTATTATGCTTATATGTATCACTAAGCTTGCAAAAGTTGAGTGTGTGGATTTTCCTGCATGCAGGTTTGGAGTCGTAGGTCGAGTTGATTGACGAGTATGCCCAACTGTTAGAGCCAGATTAGAATTAGAGTAAGTTACTCATGCATTCTCATTATTTCATATATTTTTGTGTAGTTGGTGATTTTTAATAAGACTATTTATTATTTTATTATTTATTGGATTTTGTAAAAGATGTAATAATTTGGGTACTGTTAGCCCTAGTTATGGATTTCAGTTTTATTTAATAAGTATAAATTGCATTATCTTGATATATGAGTGAATGTTAATACATGAGATTGGATTAAATGGATATATGAAATGTATTCTAAATTGACAAGATATGTTATGTATGCATAGATAATATAGAATGAATAGGTTTTGTGAGTAGCATTTTTTGTATAGTAATGCTCAATATACAATATGGGAGGGTGCTACAGTTTTTATGGTTCAAGCATAGGGATTTGTTCATCCTCAGTATCCCGACTATGCTCGTAAACTTCAAAGATCAATATATGGGCTCAAACAAGCTCCACGACAGTGGTTCAAGTATCTTGCATCCTCCATAATTTCACTTGGTTTTCATAACTCCAAAACTGACAACTCAATTTATTTCTTGAAGCAAGGCTCAATACATTTTTTTTCTTGATTTATGTCGATGATATCTTGGTCACGGGCGATGACAATACTATGATTCAACAAATTATGGGTTCTCTGTAGTCCAAGTTTGCACTCAAGGACTTAGGACCACTCAATTACTTCCTTGGAATAGAAGCAAATTGGTGTAAACAAGACTTGTTGCTTACATAGACCAAGTACATTAAGGCGCTTTTGCATAAATCCAATATGCAAGCTGCCATTACCATAACCACACTAGTATGTCCCAAAGATCACCTCACCAGCTCTGGTGAATCCTTTCCTGATACCTTTCTATATTGCAGCATTGTAGGAGGCCTCTAGTACTTATTCTTAACTTGGCTTGACATCTATTATGCTATAAATAAGGTCTCTCAGTACATGCACAACTCATTGCAGCAACATTGGTTTGCGGTGAAACGTATATTGCGATATCTCAATGATACATGAACTCATGGGCTGTTCCTCATGCCATCAACGAGTTCACAACTCTCTGCATACAACTATGTCGATTGGGGAGGTTCTGTCGAGGATTGCAAATCTACTTCTGGTTACTCTATCTATGTCAAGAATAATCTCATAGCCTGGGGCTCCTGCAAACAACACATGGTAGCTTGTTCCTCCATAGAAGTCGAGTATCGTGCCATTACTACAGTAGTCTTGGAATTGTATTGGCTGACATCCATCATGACTGAAATTGGCATACACTCTCCATGCACATTGCTTCTATGGTGTGACAATCTCAGTGCCATATATCTCATAGCCAAACCTATTTTCTATTCCAGGTCTAAGCATTTAGAGATTGATTTCCATTATGTGCGTGATAAGGTTAAAAAACAAGAGCTTCAAGTTTGTTACATCTCTTCTCAAGATTAGCTAGCAAATATTTTGACGAAACCATTATCCAAAGCTTAGTTCTAGTTCCTTAGGGACAAGTTGACTGTTCTTCCTAGACTAGTTCAACTTGTGAGTGGGTGATAGAGATACATTCTATTAGAAATAGATGTACACAGTTACGCTTGTATATAGATAGAGATAATAATACTTTTTTTTTTCTATCTTATCCTTATCATTTGTATTCTATATATACAGTTTGCAAATGAATTATTAGATGCAATACAATACCATTACATTATCAAGAATTGATGAGTTGATTTATGTCATGGTTTTATATGGTATTTTTTAGTAGTTAATTATCAAAATTTACTGTAATTTTAGGCATTTAGTGTGTAATTTCATTATGTGCAGGTCATTGGTAAAGAATGGATTAATTGTATGGATTTTGCAACTAAAAGGGACTTGAATGGTGTTAACCAAAGGGCGATTGCTTTCTATTTTGATCTTGACAATCAAATTAATTTTTACTAACATTCTTGTTGAGTGTTATTTTTATATTATTCAATGTTTCAGCACATTTGGTTAAGGTTTCCTCATTGAATAACTCAAGAATTTCATGGAGATGTGTAACCTCCGACTAAGACATAAGTCTAGACCGGGAAATGCCATATCCAGACGGGGAAAATATTTTCTCTAAATGTCTCAAAGTTCCAGTAGCCAAAGCAAATCGGGAAATGGTATGTCCCGACCGGGACCGGTGATTTCCAGATCGGGACTATAAAGCAGACCAAGCAAACTAAGGGTCTAGACCGGGAAACTCTGCAGGGTGATAGCCCAAAAGTTCCAGTAGCAAAAGCAGACCAGGACATGGGATGTCCTGACCGAGACACTCAGTTTCACGACCGGGAATGGTTGCGGTCAGAGAGGGACATTCCCACCAATTCATCCCCCCCTTCTTGGTGATTATTTGGGCAACAATTGGTGTCAGAGCAAGGTCTAGAAGTCAAGCCTAATCAGCTCTAGCAAAGATCAACAATGGCACAAGAAGGATTCCAAAGCCTCAAACCTTATTTTGATGGGTCAAATTATGCCCATTGGAAGTTTAGAATGGAGGCATATTTTGATAGTGAAGGCATTGATGTGTGGGATAGTGTTCGCAAAGAATGGACACCACCAATAAGAA
>CATIWF010216949.1:0-125061 GCA_949630135.1 Balakata baccata
TGTCTTGGAATGCTGTTCATCTTTGTGATACAGATTTGAGAATTCCACTCAGCATAGAAAAACTGATTGATTTGTAATTTTTCGTCAGGTATGATCCTTCAACTGGTATTTATGGTATGGACTTCTATGTTGTCCTGGAGCGGCCAGGGTATCGTGTGGGTCTCCGCCGGAGATGCAAGTCACGTGTTGGAATTCAACATAGGGTTACTAAGGAGGACGCAATGAAGTGGTTTCAGGTGAAATATGAAGGTGTCATCCTTAACAAGTCCCAAACTATTGGAAGCTAGTTCTTTTCCGGCTATATTTAAGCCTTGGTGAGTTAAATGTGTAGGACTTCTGCCATCTTATGATTCATAAGTTTTGTTGAAGATCGTTTTTGAATTGTTAGAATCTAAAACTATTGTTCATCAGAATATATTTTAAGTAAGGTTATTTATTTTTATACTAGAGGCAATCTTATAAATTGGCTTCTTTCAGATTGTTGTATGAACCCCGATAATCGTGGTTTAGTCTTGAAGCAAGCATGTGGGTGTCAACTATATTGTTACTTGTTGCAAACTGTGGTATATGTACATGTTCATGTGATAGAGACGGGATGTTGATCTATCTTGATCTTGGTCCTTGGACATTAGCATAGTAGCCCACCTGTGTTAGGGCCTTTTGATAGAGGATCCTTTGGATCTCAGAGTGCGTCGGTGTACTATGAGTAATACTCCCCTCCTCCCCCCCCACTTATTTTTTTGTGTGCAAAATGTTGAATTAACACCAGAAAAATTTCGTTCATTTCATAGGTACATTCATTGCCTGCTTCACAGTATTACAGCATGTCTCAATATAGTTGATGCAATCGGTCTTGTGCAGTCTCCTAATTATTCCAATACTTAAATTAATTAAGGGATTTTTCAGATGGATATATGAATTGATTCACAGCAAAATAAAGATTCTTTTTGAAAGGGATATTCAAATTCGAAATATGCAGGGAATTGAATATGCTAAATGGATCAAAACTGATAGTAAAATGAGAAAGTAATTAACATTTTTTTTAATATATAAATTTTTTAATTCCTTAATAAGAAAAGAATCCGTTTTTGGTGATATTATAATTGGTTTGGCTGTAAAATATAGTTGTCCTATGATGACAAGATGCTGACAAAAAATTATAAAAGAAAGAATTTATCCCTGTTACTATCACTCAAAAATTGAAGTCCAACTGAATCTTCCTGTACAGAGTATCGGCAAAGAAATTCAAGGTTCTATATACGTTTCCATCTTTTACAGCCTGGCATATTTATCACTTTACTACAATGGGCTCTCTGAATTTCTTGAATATATAAAATCCAGATCAATTCAGCACCAAAAGTCTAAGCTCCAAAGGCATGGCCATCACCTACTTGCAAGAGGGACCAATTCATCGAATATAAATCAGCTTCCCCTTCAAAGCTATTGATGCAGAAAAAAAATTGAGTACTCAAAACCCTAACTTTATTTGTGATGGAAAAGAGATGGATTTTATAAGATTCCAAATATCGGTTGATGTGTCTCCAATGATTATCAACTTTCAAAATACAATTAATCACATCCTTGCCGGCTGATCTAAATTATGAGATCTCAAGTTCTAATATCCGATAAACTTTTACTAAAAAAATAGTATAATCTATAACCGATTTTTGTACGTAACTATTTATTTAAAATTTAATTATATATGATTATCAACCTTCAAAATACAAGTAATTACATACTTGCCGGCTAATCTAAATTGTAAGATCTCAAGTTCTAATATCCAATAAACTTTTGCTAAAAAAATAGTATAATCTATAACCGATTTTTGTACGTAACTATTTATTTAAAATTTAATTATATATATATATGTGTGTGTGTGTGTGTGAGATTCGAGAGATATAAAAGAAAAAATTATACTACTTTATAAAATTAAATTAATTTCAAAAACTATTGTTTGCATGGGCAAAATATAGTTAGGCAAATAATTTTACACAGGGTTTGATGCTTCATTGATCAATAATTGTGGTAAATATGTATTTGTGGTGCACTTAACATTTAAAATCATTATATTTTTAGTTTTTAATTTCAAATGTTAACTAACGATCGAAATTAAATGTTGAAAATCTAATGATTTTAAATGTTAGTTACATCACTAAAGTATATTATAAAAGCTCTCTAATCCAACATAGCTAAATATTGAATTGTAAAGGGTGAATTACACCTACAATATTCGAATTATATAACTCATAACAATTTGGTACCTCGAAAATTATTTGTAATATAAAAGTATTCAAATTATGTAAATCGTAACAACTCAGTACTTTAAAAATTATTTGTAATAAAAAAGTATTTCAACTTTTATTTTGTAACGAAATAGTACTTTCGTCTTCAATTATTAGTATCCCTAACATAAGTGTGATATAAAATGTAACACTCCACCTATATAATGAGAATAATCTCATTATATAAGTGAAATGCTACATAACTGACTAGGTGATTCTTCCGAATTAAAATTTTTTTCCATTTATTATTCTTATTTTTATTTGCATGTTTATATCATATTAGGTATATTATTTCTAATTATTTTCTTACCTCATATTGTATACATACATATTACTTGATTTAACTTTCATTCATATTTTGAATAATTCCACCTATAAATTATATTTTTAATACATATACTTGACATTTTATCTAAACTCATATGCATGATTAAAATCAAAATAAAAATACAAAATAACTGACTCAATGATCGGGTCTGTAGTGTCTCATCTGATATGAGTTTAAACTTTTATTGGTTAACTTTAAGTTTTAATATCTATAAATATCGATTCCTGCGTGAAAAAAAACTTACATTAAGCTATCTCTAGTTTAATGATACATACAAGCATTTAAATTCTCATATACATTTATACAAATGCATAACATATATGTCATGACAAGTATCACAAGATTATTGTTTGTGTCATAAAAGAATGAACATACTATTGTATACGAAGATATCATAATGTGTTTATCACATACTGTGTTTATAACCCATGTCCTGCAAAATTCATATAAACAAATTCATATTACATTACATAGCGAACTCTTACCTTATTCCTTATATTGTTTAATAAATTTTCCATATGTCATCTTAATTTCATTAATTTCCGTTTATTACTTTAATTAATAATAAATTTCCAACACATGTATATTTATTTGTCATTTTAGATATTCATTTTACTTTTGCACAATCAATCAATTACAAAATTAAAATCATGTCATTACATAGTATTCCTTCATGTTTGACCAATTAAATGATATTAACATACTTTAATTTTATTTTCAAATTATAAGGTAAACACATAAAACACTTACATAATCAAATCCAACTAATCTTTAATACTTTTTATAATATTTCAAAGTTCAAATCATACTAAAGATAACAATCTACCATATTCAATTTATAAGTCAACATTGAACATGCATTTGCCATTTTAATACATACTCATACTCAGTTCACGCAAATTTCATTGTTAAGCGTTTTGCTTTATATATAAAACAATATTTATTATACAACATACTTTATAGAAAAAAAAATTTCATATACCAACATAGTTTTCATACAATATGTAAATAATTATTTTATAATCTATACGTATACAATAAACTTACAATTATTTAAATTTACTTATAACCTTATTATTATTATTACTATTATTATCATTATATTTTTGTTCTAGTCTAGCCCATATACCTATGTCCGAACTAATTAATAGTAATACGAGATTGTCATTACCAACCTTTTTAATATCGTCATTATCGACCTATTTAAATAATAGTGTAATCACTGACTTTTTAAAATAATAATGCTATCACTGGCATTTTAAATACTAGTATCATTACCAACATTAAGATCGTATCGTGCGCATATATCTCTTTCCTTTATTGGCATGCTAACTATCCACTATACTAGTTCCATGCTAGGTGTAATAGAACTTTAATAATATAGTCAACATTATTATCATTATTGCCATCATAATTTTCTTTTTAACATTACTGACACACACTCATATAAGCAAATATATATATAGTCCACCTTAATAGTATAGTCTGTCATCTGATTCAATGGTGAACTCAAGTCCTCCCTCTTATAGAATAACTCGATTAATTCTATGAACTTATTATTTTATCTCTGGGTATCCTTGATTTCATGAGTAAGAGTAGGTTGAATATGTAATTCTGCTACAGTCTTTTTGCTTAAAGTATCGGCTACCACATTAACCCTACTCGGATAGTAATCAATTATGCAAATGTAATCCTTTATTAACTCTAGTTGTCTTCTCTGTCTCAAATTCAACTATTTCTATATGGGAAGATACTTCAAACCCTTGTGGTTTATATAGATCAAACACTTCTCCCTTATGGTGTCTGTTATAATTATCACACTTTGGCACCAATTCCTTAGTGCCCTGAATCAGTGAACTAGCTATAGCAAAATAGACTTTGGAGGGCTGCCCCCTTTTATATAAAATCCTACAATAACTGGCCATGATTCTTCTACTATCTTATGCCCTATGTTCGGCTCGAAAAGAAATGACCCTTCCTCTTAATAGAATAGGTACTCTAGAGTAGTTGACTTCTTAGATAATTCCTTTGTTTTTCTTTCCTTCTTCTCAGTTTCCTCTATTCAATACTCGACTAGTGTCGGTTCTTTATATTTCATCTCTTGAATTATCACAGTCATAAGATGAATAAAAAGATTCTAATCATAATCGGATAGCTCTATTGTCTACTAATAAGAATTAAAAAGTAACACCATATCCCTAGCTGAGTCAGAGCCCCAGTGTCAAGAGTATTGTTATTCTCTGTAATGTTAAGCTCATCTAAATACATCTCAATATAAATCTACAAGTTGATCATGAAGGAACCTATATCAAAGTTATATGAAACACATGTATGTATGCATGACAGACCCATTTCCCCTTAGGACTAGAAATGCCTAAATCAATGCTTTTACCTTTAATTCAACTTCTTTTGTGTGGGCAAATGTTTGAGACTTTTATAATCTATGTAAATATAACATCAATTGCCATATAAATAATGCCATCATATTTTCAAAACAAAACACTATAGCTGCCAACTCTAGATCATGTGTAGGGTAATTTAGTTCATGAGGCTTCAACTGCCTGGATGCATAAGCAACTACTTTACCCTCTTACATCAATATACAACCTAGCCCATTAAGTGAGGCATCACTATATATGACAAAATCTTTCCATGGTGTAGGCTAAGTTAAAATAAGCGTTTCAGTTAATATGGCTTTCAATTTATAAAGCTTGCCTGACACCGATTTGTCCATTCAAACTTAGTTTCCTTCCTGAGCAACTTTGTAATTGGTGCTGCTATGCTAGAAAATTCTTTCACAAACTTCCTGTAATAACCCACTAATTTGAGAAAACTCCAAACTTCTATCACATTTCGAGGCAATCTCCAATTTAAAATTGCTTCTATTTTATTGGGATCTACCCGAATTCCTTCAGCTGATACAATATGTTCCAAAAATCCCACTTCTTCCAACCAAAACTCACATTTTGATAATTTTGCATAAAACTGGTTTTCTCTCAAAGTTTGAAGCACTAATTTAGGGCCTACTCTTACCTAGGAAATCAAGGATACCCAAAGACAAAATAATAAGTTCGTAGAATTAATCGAGTTATTCTATAAGGGGGAGAACTTGAGTTCATCATTGAATCAGATGACAGACTATACTATTAAGGCAGACTATGTATATTTAATGTTGAGGATCTTAAATAGATGTTCCTTAGTGAAACTCATGGAAGCAAATATACTATGCACCCACGGAGCAACAGGATGTATCAAGAGTTGAAGAGTAGATAATGGTGAGCGAATATGAAAAAAAAGATATCACAGAATATGCCTCAAGATGTCTAACTTGTCAATAGGTTAAAGCTAAACATCAAGTATCTTCAGCATTATTATGGAATTTGTGATAGGTTTGTCATTGCCATCAAAAAATCATGACACTATATAGGTTATAATGGGTAGACCTAAAAAATCAACACATTTATTGCATATCAGAAAAAATTATCCATTGAATAAATTAGTAGAAAATTATGTAAATAAAATAAAATAAAATAAAATAGTATGACTTCATAGGGTATCGGGTTTCATTGTGTCTGGCAGAGACCCAATTCATATCTCAATTTTGGAGTAGTTTACAATGCGCTTTGGGTACTAAGCTCAATTTCAGCATAGTTTTTCATCATCAGACAGATGGATAATTAGAAACAGTTATTCAAATTTTAGAAGATATGATGAAAAGTTGTGTTATTAAATTTGAAGGTAGTAAGGATAAGTATCTTCCTATAATGGAATTTGCCTATAATAACAGTTATCAATCCAGTATCCAAATGGCTCTATATGAAGCACGATATGGGAGGAAATGTTGAACATTTCTATATTAGACAAAACTTAGTAAGAGGAAGCTGGTAAGACCAGATATAATACAAGAGACATAAGGAAAAAAAATAAGAATCATTGGAGAAAGGCTTAAGACAGTAACATATAGACAGAAATCATATGCTAATCTCAAGAGATAGGACATTGAATATGTAGTAGAAGATAAAGTTTTCTATAAAGTTCTCCCTGGAAGAAAGTTTTGAGATTAGAAAAAAATAAATAATAAATAAATATGGCAAGATAAGCTCAAGGTTCATTGGACCATACGAAATTTTAGAGAGAGTTGAACCAGTTGCATATAGACTCACTATATTGCTAGAGTTGAGTCATATATCTAATGTTTTTTATGTCTCAATTTTGAGACTATATAGATTGGATCCTTCTCATATTATATCAGTTGAAAATATACACGTGAGATATGATTTGAAGTATGAAGAAGAGCCAATTTAAATCTTATCTCGAGAGGTTAAAGAATTTTGAAATTAACGTGTACCATTAGTGAGAGTATTATGAACAATCATGCAACAAAAGAAGCTACTTGGAAAGACTGATGGAATCTCAATACCCTAGCTGTTCAATGACGATGTATTAAGATGTTTCGAGGACGAAACATTTTAAGGGAGAGAAAATTATAACGTCCACTAATTGGGGCCTAACTAGAATAAGTATGCGAGTGTTATATATAGAAATCACATGAAATGCATTAGGAATAAAATGGAATAAATAATTAAATTAGAAATTAAAATAAATTAAATTGATTGACAAAGTTAATTTGATAAAGTTATATTACATGATTAAATTATGTTTCAATAAAGACTAGTGTAAATAGATAAATGTAAAAGTGTGGAAATAATAATAATAAATTAATAAATTAAAATTAAAAAAAGAAAAAGAGAAAAATAAAAAAATTCAAGTATTTTAATCAATACAGTTAAACAGCTAACACTCACTTACTTTACTAATCTAGAATGGAGTAAGAGAGTGTTACATAGAATATTCATATTAGATAAATTTTAATAAAAATAAAATTAGCTTGAATATTCACATCAGATAAATTTCAACTTTGTTGACTGATATTACAACTAATTTTATTTTTATTGAAATTTATTTGAATATTTCATGTCATGCTTATATTAAGGAAATTAAAGAGTGTTTAAAATTGTTGTTGAGTACCTCAAAAGCAGATTTTGAATTCTTTGATTTAATTGACTAATTTTTTTAAATTTTTTATGAATTATTTTTTTTTTCAAATCTACTTATGGAAAAATCATTTATTCATCTGATTTTACCTAAAAGCAGTTTTTAAAACTTAAACAAAGTTAAAAATACAAAAAAATTTTCCAAACGTAATGTCAAACGAGCCCTAATAGCTGAAAACAAAAGTACTATTTAGTTATAAAATAAAAATTGAAGTATTTTTGTATTATAAATAATTTTTGATATACTGAATTGTTACAATTTACATAATTTGAATATTTTTGTATTACAAATAATTTTGAGAGTATTAAATTGTTACAATTTATATAATTGTAATACTTTTAGCGGTGTAATTCACCCAATTGTGGAGAAAGATGTTAAATTGATAGGTACAATGGATTCCCCATTCATATCAGTGGTCTGACTAAACGATATGTGTCTAGTCTTTGATCTTGTAGGAATCCATATATACACATTCATGGCCACCCAATTAATTTTTTTACAAAAAAACCCATAAAGCTATTGAGGAAATTAAAGGGAAAAGTATCCATCATATATAAATTCTCTATTACCAGTGGATGATAAGGATTCTGTATACATACCTATGGTATCAAGTAGTGGCAGAGCCATGATTCTACATCAGATATACCAAAATTTATATGAAACTTTCAATATGTTTTAAAAAAATAAATCTTAAAAAATAATATAAATTTATATATATTGAAAATGTTGGGAGATATAATTATTCATCAGATCAAATGAATGTGGCTCTGTCAGTAACGACTGTTAATTTTATTCTATTTTTTGCCTTTAAAAAATGAAAAGTTATCCTGAGATATTCATATGCCCGAAAGAAATCATTAGAATTGATTGCCCTTAAAAGTTGCACAAGTTATTTTCAGGGAGCAGTCAATCACTTAAAACTTTTTCAGCTTCGAATATCCAAAGACTAGAGCACTGTATATCTCAACAACAAAAACCAAAATCTTCCTGTCTTCTCTAATCTGTTTGGTGGGCACTGAAAGTAGATTTCCCCAAACTTTTATTTTTATTTGAAGATAATTATTAAGTGATGATGTCAAATAAAACAAATTTTTATTAAAAACATTATTTTTCGAAAATTTATGCGTTTTTCTTTTTTTTTTTATTTGAGTATATTTTAAAATTTGAAAAACATATTGTTTCTTTTCTTAATAAGTTTGTATATATAGTTCTGCAAACCCATATTAATTTACAATGCATGAAACTATAGGATACTGAATAATTTATACAAAAAAATTCATTTTAAAAAACAAATTAAATTCACACAGTTATATATATATAATCCACAGAGTTCAATCCATGAGACTATGAGATTACTTGGGAGAAGAAAGGAAAGGCTAGAAACAGTTGTCTGTCGATTGGTTCAGTGCGATGCATGGAGATGTTTTGATTATTTCTAGTCTAAGGGTAAGATAATGAACCAATCTGTTGAATAAATGGGTGCATGAGACTAACTCATCCCAAAATTTAGTTCAAATAAATAAAGATATTCAAACCATTATAAAAAACATGTATATCTTTTAATTAGACGATGCGAGATATCTCAACACAATATACATATATCTAATCTTATCATTTATCCTTCTAGCTAGGCTTAGTATAAACCAAGAAAAGTTCATGAATTGCTAGTTCAAGAGCACTGTAATTTTACAGGCAGAAATTCTTCTTAGTTGTTGTTTTTTCTTCAAAACAAGAAAGGGATCTCTTGTCACATGATGATGCCTTTTGCTATATGGCATATCTGAAAATGTTACTTAACAGAACAAGCCTACAAACAATTTTAATTTGTACGTTGGAGGAATATATTTCTATGAATTACATACTCAGATAATTTCTTGTTAACATAATTTGTTTATATTAATTAACCTATGGTCATTTAAACTCATAGTTAAAATTAAAAATAAGTGATCTATAAATCTGGGACATTAATATATACATAATGATTAATAAAAACTTTTTAAGTACAAAAGAAAAACCCTAAATGCAACAAGAATTAATCACAGTACGACCGAGATACAAAAGGCAATAGAGATGGTTTTCTTTATTTTTTTTTTTAAGGAAATTAATAGAGATGAATTTTTCTGTTGGTATAAAAACAATAAAATTGAAAATGTACAGAATAGTACGTGAAGATGAATCATGTGTGTAGAAGCCAGCTAAAGATGTTTTGGGAGGTTGCTGAGAATTAGTGAGAATTTTCTTTGATGTTTTTTTTGCTTGTTTTTTTTATAAGCAATTTTGATTTTATTAATAATATTATGAGGAAAAAAAATAATATACACTTTCTTAATTTTTAAAAATATTCCGTACATAAATACCATATTATAATCTTTAAAGATGTAATATATTTGATATTTTGCTTCTTATCAAGCTCCAACTTGCAAGTCTGTTACTCCTATGCTGCAATTTAAAAGAAAGAATATACACAAATTATAACAAGTAGATAGTATGAATGTATAACGCATATATCATGCGACTATATATTACCTATGACATTTGCAAGTGCATCAAAGTAACCGACCATAGACATGCAAATATAGTATGCTGCAGAGGATATATATATATATATATATATTTGCCCTCTTAAAAAAAAATTGCATAATGATTCCAATAAGTCATAATTTTTTAAATAATTCAACAATATTAGTTTAAATTCGATCATGATAAATTAAATTTAAATTCGATTATATATGATAAACTAAATTTATGACTAAATTAATGATAGATTAAATTCATGATGGTATCATGTTCAATCGAATCATGGAGAAATTTTTTGATAGACCAGATTTATCATATCATCCATAAACCAATCCAATCATATAATAATATATATTTAATTGTTTTATTTTCAATAGTCGATGTGAAAATAAAAATAAAATAATTAAATACATATCATTATGTGATTGAATTGATTTAATAGATCCGGTCTACTTAAAAATTTAACTCGAATCATGATATTGATATCATGATTCAAATCACGACGGACTAAATTAATTGATTATATATAAAAAAATTATGAAATTAATTGATATAACTGTTGTTTTACATACTGATTTAAAAGAGTTTAACACACACTTTCAAATTTTAAAAATACTTGATATTTATATGAATATGAATTGGAGTATTCCATATCTCTAGTTAGGAATTCCTATCAACCTATTTCGCCCATGGAGAGAAATTTATATAATATTTTATTATTAGTTTGATTAATACTGAATCCATACAAGAAATTTTGAATGAGAATATAATTAAGATTAGTACAACCCTAATTGGTGCTCAAGTGTAACGTGAACATGTAATTAGCAGAAAAGAAAAAAAGTGAAACCACGAATTGTTTAGTCCACTGGCTTTGAAGTAAAGCAAAACACAAAAGGCCACCGGCCCACCACCCCATTGTTCCTCTTTTTCCTCCTCTCCCTTCTTTTCTCCTCCCTCCTCCACCACCTCCTCTTCCTCCTATATAAATACCACCATTTCCACACTCCCTCCATATGCTCATATATATACACCACCTTCTCTCTATATATATTATCTCCCATATCCCATCTTATTTCTATAGTATTATCTTGATTATAATCTTCTTCAATGGCCTCAAGCTCCTCTTGGACTCCTAAGCAAAACAAATTGTTTGAAAATGCCTTGGCCATTTACGACAAGGACACGCCGGACCGCTGGCACATCCTGGCCAGGGCTGTCGGAGGCAAGACTGTGGAGGAAGTTAAGAGACATTATGAGATGTTGGTTGAAGATGTCAGGCAGATCGAAGCTGGCCATGTTCCTCTGCCCAGTTACGGAAAAGCTGGACGAATAACCACCAAGGCCTACAACAGCTTCATGGATGAAGAACAAAGGTATATTTTATTAATTGTCATATTATCTAAATACATATTGACTTTTAACTATTATTATTATTATTATTATTATTATTTATTTATATGTAGGCTCAAGAGTCTTAAGCTGTAGTGAAGAAAGAATCAAAATATATCCAGTATGATCAATAAGGATCCCCTAGCTAGCTAGGCCGGCTGACCAGTCCAATAAAAAGAAGAAGAAGAAGAGATGGCCAGTCCTTAATCACGATTAAGCAAGGAATGTGATTAATAAATCAGATCTATCTTTTTATTTTTATCATTATTTGTATGATATTGTGAAATATTTCCTCAAAGATGTACGTAGTCGTGTTTTCTCCTATCCCCTTAAATGTAATCAATTCTTCAGTGTTTATATGTCAATTTCCTTGGGCTTAACCATCCAGTATTTTATAAGAGGATGTGTACTAATCTGAGTTCTGATTAGACATTTTCGTAAAAAGGGTAAAACATTTTTTAATTCAGCGAGAAAAAAACTATTACTATTTCAATCTCTCTTGGAAAATCTAAACACAAAATTATAGTTAGTTATGTAGGAATTTAACCAAACAACATATATATATATATAACTGTGTCTTTTGTTTGATATATATCATTTGAATCTGCCAAAACAAAGGAGAATGGCAAGCAGCTCACCCATCTGACAATGAAAGCCTGCATGTATATATAGTAAAAATTTATCTATTTTCCTATCTAAAATAAGGTTCGAACTCAAAATCTCTTATTAAGTAATAAGGAATTCATATCATTCCATCTCATTTATAATTACTATATATATATTTTAATTATGGTTTTGTGGTAAAAAAAAAAAGAGAAATATTAATTATTATATAGTAAATGACCCATGAATTCAATTCATATATGAAAATTCAAGAAAAGTTAGCCATTCTGTTGACTAGGCACAGATTATTGTGATTAATGTTTGTTTCAAGTGCGTAAACGAACATATGTTTGCATTATTGATCTACAAAGCAGACAGGTTTTGTCATAAAATACAAAACATTCTAATCCCCTCTCCCTTTGTCCTTGCCAGTTATATAACCATTTAAATATTTTATCAACGAAGAAATTTTAATTTATTAATATTTGTCTATTAACTAGGAGTGCAAGGTTTTAAGTTCGAAATTTAAGTTATATACAAAAAATATATATTATTCCATTTAAATTTTATTTTTCAAATTAATTTTAATAATTTTTTTAGGATTCTTTTATGATGCTCCAACACATTGTTATGTTAGACATATAAACTATTAAATAAATATATATATGATTTGAGCTATTAATTATGTCAGCATAAAACACTTATATTGATATAGTATGATCTGAATCATTCATTTATTGTCAGCGTATCAATACGCCAGTATATCATAGTATTTACTTTTCTATTATTTCAGCTTTGATGATTTTTTAGATTTCTTTCCTCTTTAGGAGCAGTGGAGATTGAGTTATTTCTATGAGATTAGCGAGTAAATTAAATGGGAATTAGAATGGCGATTTTACATACCAATTACCAATTTTTAACTTGTTTTTTTTAAAATTTCTACACTTTTTTTTCTTTTAATTTTTACCAAATCCCTTTCCAAAAATAGCTACAATATTTTTCTTTTATTTGCAACCTCAACGTGAGGCCTGTTGAGGAAGTTTGTTTGGAAACTTTTTTCGAGAAATTGAAATTGGCAGCGGAGTATTCCCGTGCTGAATCGGAATCAATCCTTAGTCCTCTGATTAACGCCTGTGGTACTGGCTTCCTCAAGATCGTTGATCCAACCATTTAGACCTGGCCACAGGTTGTGAACCGGTTTATATTTTTAAAAAAATTAAATATACATATATATTAATATATTAATATATTATATAATATATTAAAAAATTCATTTAGAGACGCATAAAAGTGTCACTGTATATTACCGACGCAAGAAAAACGTCATCATCAATAGCATTGTTAAATTTGCCGTCACAAATTTTTCCGTAGCGTTATTGCTTGATATTGGTATTTTTTTATCTTATGATGCTTTTTTAAAAAGCGCCATTAATATTAAAATTGTGGCACTACTTTGCGTCACCATTTCCAAAAGTCTAAGTTATGTTTTATAAATATTTACCGATGCTAAACATATATTGCATCACTAAATTATCTACACTTTAAAAAATTAGCGTCATTAGTTTTGTGACGCATTCCAAAATAGGTCTCTAAATTTGCTACACTTTCTACATTTGTGTCACAAAATTGATACTACAAAATTAATGTCTTAAAATTTGTGACACTATTTATAGTCAATATCCTTAAGTTGATTATAATTTATAAATTATATTTGCACTGTAAGAACTACATAAAGTTAAAAAAATATTTTAAAATAATATTAACAAAAACAAAAATTAAATATATATATACCATTTAAAAGAGGATACTGATGAATGAAGTTACACTAATATAACAAAAATGCCCTGATCAAAAGTATTATCTATATACACTTAATATTGCTTTCATATGGAGTGTGGGTAGACAAATATATAGAAATGCGGTGGTGAGAGACTTGTAAGTCAGCTTCTGATATCCTCGGTATAACATCACTTACTGTACCATCTGATAATTGGGCCTGAATTACAAATTGCAACCCTGGTGTAAATGGCAGAAATTTGTGGAAAGAATTTAGCAGACGCAATCTACCATCACTGTAATAAGGCACACATAACCAAGAAAAAAGCTACTTTAAAAACAAATCTGCAATATACACTCGTGTATTTTTATGATGGACTAAAAGTCCAAATAACAATGAACTCAACAATTGGAAATTACAATTGCAAAACATTAATTCATGAGCAGATAAAATAACATCAACAGGAACATAAAGCATTCCTGGCAATCACAAAGTTATTTGTTAAGGTAGAACATAGCTCACCACATGTCTAAAGGAATCATTGTCCAATGGCATCTCTGGACCTGCGGCAGGATTGTAATTGGCATCACCAGTGAACAAGACAGTGTTGACAACTCCATATTCACTTGTTGAGTAAGGTTGGCGCTCATCATGCCGCCATTCTCCATTGACTAAAAATTTGTACTGTAAGGGGGAAGTGCCTTAATTCATCAATATTTATAAAACAATCATGTAACTATGTACTGACAAGGACATAAAACAGAGTAACAGCATATCTTATTCAAGTTGTGTGTTTTTATGAGGTTTGACGGATCCAAATTACTCCAATCTCTTCATGTATATTGTCTGATGCAACGATCAAAAGATATATGTTTACTTTGGACCAAAAATGAGATTTTCCATTTGACCACAAATTTATATTCTTTAATCATATCTTGGACAAGTCAATTGGAATGATCTAGCACCAATTCCAAGTCAAATTTACAAACATGACCTCTGTTATTTTTCAAAGCCATTTTTTCCTGTTTCGGCAGGAACCGTTGACGGTCTGGTCCAGATATGACCGGTCCGGTTCGGCAGGTTCCGGTTCAAATAGTCAGGTCTACGGCCATTGATTGCATTCAGAAGTTAATCGCCTACGGTTACTTATGCGGCGAGGCAGACCCTAGTGGAGGCGCCGAGGGACAACTATTATGGAAATTAATTGAATCCGTTTGTAAATGTTATGATATTGGCGACGACTCAATTGAGCTTTCGGTGCTTAAGATGCTTCTATCTTCGGTTACATCAATTTCGTTGAGGATAGACAGTGGTTGTCTGTTGCAGATACTGAGAACTTGTTATGATATATTTATTGGAAGTAAAAATGTAGTGAATCAAACTACGACAAAAGCATTGAATAATGGTTTCAACTTTCAAGGAAAGAGTGTTGCATTACAAATACTCTTGATTTTTTTTCATCTGTTATAATACATCACATATTATATAAACGTAATTTGAATGTTGACTTGGTTTAAGGCTATTTCTTTATTTTTTTTCTTAAATTTAGGCATTTCAATTAAGGTATATATTCAAAATATTTTTAGAAAAATTATAAAGTATTTTCAAGGAATTTGTAAGAAATTTTCAAAATATTCTAAAGTATTCCTAAAAAATTTACTAAATATCCCTAAAGTATTCTCAAAATATACCGAACTAAAATATATTTAAGATATTTCTAAAAATATCAAACTAAGGTATACCATAAGTATATTAGAGATATACCGAATATACACTTTTTAGTATATTTTATATGACTTTTTGAGTTTAGGTATATTGTAATCTTTTTAGGTACTTTTGATAAATTTGAAAAAGACTTTAAATAGAGATATTGTCCTATTTCAAGAGCTTTTTTGCATTTTTTTAAAAACTCACAGTTAGAATTCCAAAAATTAGTTATAGATATAGCTAAGTAGTGGAGCGAATAAATTATATTGTGCACCTAAATGTATAAAGCTATGCGCTCAAAGCGAGCTCACATATGCTAGATTTTTTTAATACATTATTTAATAATTATATATATATATTATTTTAATAACGGTAGTTTTTTTTAATTTAACTGTTATTTTTCTAAACTTTTTGTTTCAACAATTTTTTCTGTTGTTTTTTTTACTTATTTTATTTGTTGCTTTAAACCAGTTCATCTTTCCATTTTTTGTGAAGATTTTCTTACTTATTTTGTTTCTTTTATTCGATTTATTTTTCTGTAATTGTTTTATTCGATTGCAAATTAATGAACATATTTCATTTAAAAATGTGATTTGTGATATTTTAATTTGTGATAATTCAGGTAATAATCAAATATAGATGAAAAGATAAAAAAAAATTCATGAAAACATATATAATTATAAAATAATGTATGTTCAGTTATTAAATAATAAATCTGAACATGTTAAGTAAATAATCAAATATAAATGAAAAGATAAAAAAAATTAATGAAAATAAATAATAAATCTATAATTATAATATAATATATTTATAGTTATTAAATAATGAATCTGAATATATTAAATAAATAATTAAATACACAAAAAACCATAAAATAAATTCATGAAACAATAATGAACATATAATTATTAAATAATAAATCTGACGTTCATAATCAAATAATCAAACATATAAAAAAATATAAAATTAATTTATGAAGATAAATAATAAATCTAAAATTATAAAATAATATATCTGTAATTATTAAATAATGAATCTATAGTAATTAAAATAAGGTATATATACTTATTAAATAATAAATTTATAAAAAAGTTAGAAATTTTAACTTCTGCATGCACAAATAAGCATTTGGAGCATTGTACACTCAAGTGCACAAACGGAATCATGGATCCCTCTTATCCATAAATGGGTCAGGTGGACCCTGTGATCCAATAACTACATGTTGTTTTACAAAAATAGAAAAAATGGTCAATATTTACAAAAAAAAAAAAAATACTACCATATAAAGTTTTTATAAGAAATATCAGCCGCCTGAAAGTATTTTTCAAAAATATTAGAAAAATATAAAAAATTAAGGTTCACCTAGGAATATAAATGAACCAAACCACTCGCAAGTTATTTGAGTCTCTATTCGAAAAAAACTCGTTTGAAATCATTTGTTAAACTTAACGAACTTGAGAGCACAAAAATTTTATCGAGCTCGAACTCGGGCTTGATATTGTTTGATTCGTTAACTCGTAAACATATTCGCTTAAGAGCTCACAAATATATTCGTTTACAAGCTCGTGAATATATTCGTTTAAGGCTCGTTTAGAGCTTATTTATATTATATTTTGTTATCACATTGAAATTTTTTATTATTATTTGTTAACGAGTCGAGTTTAAACTTTTGTTTTTCTTTGTTAACGAGTCAAACTCAAGCTTAGTTCATTAAGTACAATAAATGAATTTTTCACGAGGCAAGCTCGAACCATTTGCAAGTTCAATAATTTTTAAACGAGTCGAGCTCGAGTCTGTGATATATTTAAACAAACCGAGCTCAAACTTGTCAGTATTCAGCTCGGCTTGACTCAATTTTAGTCTTAGGTTTACCAAAAGTTTATCAAAAGTTTAATGAAAATTAAAGTTACAAAAGATTTATTAAAAATTTACTCAAGTTATACCTAATATTTATCCAATATTTACAAGAAAATTAAAATTGCACAAAATTTATTCAAAGTTTACGCAAAAATAACCCAATATTTACTAACGATTTATCCGAGTTTTATCCGACATTTATCATAAAACTAAAGAAAATTGAAATTACAAAAATTTTATCAAATATTCACTTAAGGTTTACTCAAATTATATCCAATATTTACCAAAAAATTAATGAAAATTAAAATTGCATAAAAGTTTACTCAAGATTTACTCGATGTTTATCAAAAGTTTATCCAAAATTTACTAAAAATTTATCCAATATTTACCCAATATTTACTGAATGTTTATCAAATGAATATCCAAAATTTGCCCAAAATTTATCAAATATCCAGCTAAAAGTTTACCAAAATAAAATAACCTTAATTAAGTTAATTAAATATAAATTTACATATTTTTTTGGTAATTAATATTTACTTAATATTTATTTTGATAATTAAGTTAATTAAATATAAGTTTACATATTATTTTTTTTCTAATTAAGTTAATTAAATAATAATTACAAATACATAAATACATATATAAAAACAATTGATGACTATATAAATTAATTAAAATTTCAATCTATATTTAAAAGACCAAAAAAAGTCATTTTTTACAATCAAATGAAAAAAATATAATAAATTTATTTTATTTTTTTAAAAAAAAATTTGGTAAAAATAAAAATAGTTAAAGTTGGTAATAAAAATACAGAATGAATTCAAAAAGTTGAAAAAACGGTGAACATCATAGCTATATCCAACAGGCCCACTAGTCCACGACCATGATGCGAAATGACCAATTAGGGTTTTCGGCAAGATTCGCGCTCTCTGTTTCTGTTTGCTCTATCGCTAGCTCCACCTTTTACACAGCTATGGAAGCAGCTACTGTTACTTCTCCTGTCAAGGTAATAATATTTTTATTTAAAAAATTCCAAGTATATGCTGCTAATTGGAAACATTAAGAATTTAAGAATCACTGTTGAGATACAGTGTGGAATGTAGTGACTAGTGATCACTTCTTCAATTCTGAAAGACAGCAACTAAAGCGGAGAACAGCAAGTTAATCATTCAAAATGATCGCAATTAGACGAAGTTCAATTATTTGGGACTGAAATTGCTATTATCACCAAGTAAATTTAATTATTTGCCTTATAAAGAATTTGTTGTTATTTATTGCAGATAATTCTGGGATCATCTTCGATTGCACGGAGAAAAATATTAGCTGAGATGGGATATGACTTCACAGTCATTGTAATTACTACTTCCTTGTTTTTGGTTCTGATCAGATTGCTAAAGTATTGTTCTTTATGCCTCAAAGTGGAATTCCAATTTGTTAGACTGCAGATATTGATGAGAAATGCATCCGCAAGGAGAAGCCAGAAGAGTTGGTAATGGCTCTTGCGGAGGCCAAGGTAATGCCTTATTTGAGAATATATAAATAAATTGAAACTATTTGTTTTGTTTGTTGGCTTAATTTAATTTAGCAGATAATTTTCATATAATCTCTAGTTGTTACTTTAACGCCTTGAAGTTAAGAGACTCAAATGCTTAAATTGGATGGATATCATTGTTCTTATGACATGTACATATGTTGTAATAAATCTTGGCTGTTATCACTATTCTGTTCTGTTCGAATTTTATGATATTCTTGTGACAAACTGCGGAGTTGGAGTTATCTTCTAGTCTCATTAATTAACACTGCATCTCAGGCCAATGCAATCATACATAAGCTACAGACTGATTGTAATCAGGAGAAAGATGCTGAACTCACTATTCTGATTGCAGCTGACACAGTATGTCTTGTTTCCTATTTCACTGATGATGATGCTTCTGGTGTAGTCAATCAGATGCGTCAACTGTACATTCTTTCTTGATGCCATTTATGGTTTGAGGATGTATTATCTTCTGATGAAAAACTTCTTTGCTTACCTACACTATTCGGGATTGAAGTTTAAGGCTGATTGCGTACCAGAATCATCAATATAGGCTGTGTTTTGATTGTTAATTTGCTGAATCACACTTGTAGTTCATACTAAAAAAGAATTTTGTATTTCCACTCTGCATTGCTGCCACATGCTGTCTTGTCTTCGTTGTTGTTGCAAAGCTCTGACAGCTATAACTTTGTAATTTTGTCATTTATGTATGTATTATTCGGCCTTGATACTCTTAGCTTTTGGTTATGAAAATTGAACTTTGATTCGCGTGCTTAATTATATGTGGTGAAAACTTATTCTCAGGCTGAAGCCATCTTGCAAAGGCTCCCAGTGCATGACTGCCTAAAGGATGCTGAGTCAGCATTGTTAATTACTTGTGATCAAGTATAAATCAAGTTGTGATATGCATTTTTCCCTATTTACTCGTGTTTCTAAAGTTATTTAAATTTATAGTTCAAGCTTGTATAGAAAAATTTTATTTTCTCAGTTTATTTGGTAGCCTGTGCTTGGCTATTAACTTCTAAGCTCTTCTAATGCCATCCAAAACCAAGGGAGAGATAAAATATGATCATAAAGGACGCTGATTAGCAGCTAAATGTGTCAATAGGTTGGATAATTAGTTTTAGGATATGCATATTCGTGTTGGAGTTTTTTATTTTCGCAAATTTGATAGAAAATAATGTAATGTTTGTTACCTATATTAAGAGTCACTCCTGCTGTTTTGCCCCTCCTAATCTTTTGTTTGCTAACTTTGTAACAGGTGCCGTTTGTTTGTGTAGATAAGAGATATTTTAAGCATGAAGTTAGATTATTAGAGACCAGGAATTACTACTTTACAAAAATACACAGGCAATTGAGTTAATGGAAGAGGAGATATTTTCCCCCTTGTTTGGCTGTTATGCTCATGCAATGCATGAAGATGTGGTCAACATAGTTCATCTCATTTATTTTAGGGGTGTCCTGGGACGACATAGAGGATATCCATTCATTATTCTAGGATTTTGTTTTTCTGCTGATATATGTTTTCACAAACATGTATCTTCAACCATAAATGGCATCTGGTGATGAGTAGAGCTCTCACACTTGTGAAATTGAAATTTCCATTATTTCCCTTCTGGAGAGATTTGTTTATGTGTTTATTCCTTACTGCTGTTACTAAACAATCTGAAGGTGGTGGTCTATGAAGGTGCAATCAGGGAAAAGCCATCAAATGAGGAAGAAGCACGCCGATTTTTGAAAGGTTTGCGTAATTTTCTCTTATCCTTGGTGCTTACTCTTCAATTGCTTTAGTAGTCTATTAATATTAAGTGCAGGTTATTCTGGTGGGCATGCTGCAACTGTGAGTTCTGTGCTAGTTACAAATCTTAAAAATGGATTCAGAAAAGTGGACTATGACAGAGTGGAGGTAGGATTTACTTTTATTCCTTCTGAACATTTTCTTTGTAGTGATGAAGATTTTGTTTTTTCCTCTCAAAAACATCTTAGAAAATAAAAATGTCTCAACATTTCCAATAATATTGCATTCAACTGCGCCTTTGCCTGACCATCAAGAGTGAATAAATAATTACACAATGCTGAAGAGTTCTATGCTTTATTTATGTTCTCCCTTGAACTACCTTCAGAGTCTAATAATATAGCCAGTTTAGATACAGTAAGGAACTTATGGTGCATTGATAATGTTTCAACTAAAGATACACCATTTCAAGCAAGCACGCTGTTTACCACTTTATTCAGGGCTGTTAAGGATCCTAGTTGCTCTACTCTCTTGTTCTGGAGCAAGAAGTAAAGTTTTTGAGCTGGGCATCAAATCCCTGCTATTGTTACCTGACTAAAAATGAAACACTTCTATAGGACCTGGTTAAAAAGCCTGGAATATAAAGCAAAGGACTCATAACTGCTGATTTTATGGCCCAAACTCCTTGAAACTATCATAATCCATGCAGTCTCTTTTCATATCACTTAAATTTCCAAAGTTTTTACTCTTAAGAAAGAAGAAAAGTAAAAAGTTGCAAGTTCATTTGTGCATCATCCTGTCAGGAAAATGCATGAGAGACAGAACTTATTTACTTGGTTGTATTATTGGAGTTTTGAGGACATGGTTTTGTGGACGACATATGTGTTCTACAAGCAGTTGCTTTCTAAATGGTCATTGGTTGAATCACACATATTCTGCTTTGCACAAAGTAGATATCTGTTACTGTAGTCTTTCTTTTGGCAATATGTCTTTGTGCGTGCTACTTGTTTCTTTTATTACTTTTGCTGTTTTGAATTTGAGAGCCAATCCGCCATTATTAATTTCTGATTATGATGACAACTAGAACTGAAAAATAGGTTTTGATTCCTTGCAGATCTTTTTCCATGAAATACCGGATGAAGTAATTGATAACCTGGTAAAACTTTTTGTTTTCATTGATCGCAAAGGTTGCTTTTGCATTAGGAAATAACAGTTTTACTTTTATCTTTCAATCTTGGTTGCTCAGATTGAAGAGGGACTTGTGCTCAGAGTTGCCGGGGGACTTATAATAGAGCATCCTTTAATATTGCCGTACGTTAAAGAAGTGGTGGGTCTTTTTAGTCCCTCTAGAATGCATTATGGCAATACATATTTTAAATGCGGTACAGTACAAAATATCAATGATGTAGTCTGGAACAAGCAAGTCCCGCGGTGTGTTAAGATTGCCCTTTCTTGTTGAAATTGCAACAACTCTTTTCGTTTCTGGTTTGGCTGATATTGTGTAGATAAGTAGGTAGGCTAAGCTCGAAAAATGTGCGATAGAATGAAATAAGACACATTATTTTACAAGTATAAAATGTATATGAATGAATTTTGCTGCTCTTTACCCAAAAACTTATGCTTGAGTTACTGCTTTAGGGAATGCATGTGGTTAGCCTGTCATTCTCAGGTTGATGGTGGCGCCCCACACCAAGTAGATTACACATTTTCCTTTAAAATGTAGCTTTTTTGGCCGGGTAATTAACTAATTATTGATATTCCTTGATGAAACACGTTGATGGATGGCATTTTTTGCAGGTAGGGACAACAGATAGTGTGATGGGACTTCCCAAAGCGCTCACTGAAAAATTAATGAAGGAGGCTCTCTAGCTGCTGCTACTATTTCTTTTCCATTCCTTCTGGTTTTGCCCAATTAACATCCTTACTTCGCTCATGTCCACACATTTGCTTAGAACTTGATAGATCAATCATTATTATAGCTCTCTATATGATGATCAACCTTGCACAGATTATACTGCAACCAAAATGAATGCTTATTTAACTATTAAGCAGTGCAAATAATGCTGTTTGCCTGTGTCTTCCTTTTTATGTTACATTGAATGATTGTTATTGCTTTTTAACGCTGACTGGGAGGAATATATTGTTTAGACAAATTTCACTTATTACTGTGCTTGATTAGAGTTAACAAGCAGCTATTAGTCGTGCAGCCAGTTGATTCAACCAGAAGGATTAGCAATGTGTTGGTTACACATGTCGAGGAACAAATTGCTTTTCCAAGTTCTGGGCCTATGACCTTTTTTATCCATTCATACCCTCTGGAAAAAGAGCTTTAGTGCAGCCAGCCTGGTAGAATCCATTACCAGCTGGATCCTCTTCGGTTCATTTAAACTTTTATGGCATTGCTGGTTCTTCTTTTGGAGGATTTTGTCAGCTTCGCCAAACAAGCCTCGAGTCGGTCGTGTCGTAGACAGCAAAAATGTAGACTGGCTGATAAATGTGGCAATACTCGACAGTCCTAGAACTAGAAGAGGCTAGAACCACTTGGAAACCTGAAATCTGTTTGCCTTGAGAATTTTTAGAAAGTAAAGTGAGTTTTGGGATTCTGGCCCAGTGGGCTCTATAGATTAGCCCAAATCTATAATCTATTGGGCCTTTGCTTCAGTTCAGCAAACTTGGATCGTGTATTCCAACTCTCAAGATCCTACACACATGGCCAGTTGGCCACATCACAATAACAGTTATTTAACCGTCACAAAAATAAATAAAAATAAAGATATTAATACTGACCTCACCAAAAGTTCAACACAACCTCAAACTCTGCCTCCCCCTTGTATTTGTGCCCGTACCGTATCTCGTCTCTTTATCTTTATCGATTTTCTTTGACCTCTGTTCACAGCGGTTAGCGCTACTAATCAGGTTTTGGATTCACATTTAGTAGATAGGCAAGTATCAGAGCTTGAATACAGCCACCACCATGGACGACGGCGGCGAGATTCGGATCCATCAAACCCGTAGGCTTCCAGATTTTCTACAGAGTGTGAATCTCAAGTACGTGAAACTAGGTTACCACTATCTAATCTCTAATCTCTTGACATTATGTTTCATTCCTTTCATTATAGCAACCTCAATCGAGGCATCCCAAATGAAACTCGACGATCTCCGGCAGCTCTGGCTCCATCTCCAATACAATCTTGTCAGCATCATTATCTGCTCTGCTATTCTGGTTTTCGGTCTAACGGTTTATATAATGACCCGGCCTAGACCCGTTTATTTGGTGGATTATGCTTGCTATCGCGCTCCAGATAATCTTAAGGCCCCATTTGACCAGTTCATGGTGCACTCGAGGCTCACCGGCGACTTTGACGAGTCGTCGTTGGAGTTCCAGCGTAAGATTTTGGAGCGTTCTGGGCTCGGGGAAGAGACTTATGTTCCGGAGGCTATGCATCATATTCCTCCTCGGCCGTCCATGGCGGCCGCTAGAGAGGAGGCTGAGCAGGTTATGTTTGGTGCTTTAGATAATCTATTTGCTAACACTAAAGTCAAACCAAAGAATATCGGCATTCTTGTTGTGAATTGTAGTTTGTTTAACCCAACACCGTCGCTTTCTGCTATGATAGTCAACAAGTACAAATTGAGGGGGAATATTCGGAGTTTCAATCTGGGAGGGATGGGTTGTAGTGCTGGAGTTATTGCCGTGGATCTTGCTAAAGATTTGCTGCAAGTTCATAGGAATACTTATGCGGTTGTTGTGAGCACTGAGAATATAACCCAGAATTGGTATTTTGGGAATAAAAAGTCTATGTTGATTCCCAATTGCTTGTTTCGAGTTGGGGGCTCTGCAGTTTTGCTTTCTAATAAATCCCGAGATAAAAGGAGGGCTAAGTATAAGCTCGTTCATGTTGTGAGGACGCATCGCGGCGCAGATCATAAGGCATTTCGTTGTGTCTATCAAGAACAGGATGATGCAGGAAAGACTGGAGTTTCGTTGTCAAAAGATTTGATGGCCATTGCGGGTGAAGCTTTAAAAGCTAATATTACTACTTTAGGTCCTCTGGTGCTTCCAATTAGTGAGCAGCTCTTGTTTTTTGCAACTCTGGTGGTTAGGAAGTTGTTCAAAAGAAAGATGAAGCCTTATATTCCAGATTTTAAGTTGGCATTTGACCATTTTTGTATACATGCTGGAGGGAGAGCTGTAATTGATGAGCTAGAAAAAAACCTGCAGCTCCTCCCTATACATGTGGAGGCATCTAGGATGACACTTCACCGCTTTGGGAATACTTCATCGAGTTCAATTTGGTACGAGTTGGCTTATGTTGAGGCCAAACGAAGAATGCGAAAGGGCAACCGTGTGTGGCAGATTGCATTTGGCAGTGGCTTTAAATGTAACAGTGCAGTGTGGGAGGCACTTCGTAATGTGAAGCCCTCTCCTAATGGTCCTTGGGAAGACTGTATAGATAAGTACCCTGTCACCCTTGTTGCCTAACTGTTGAAAGTCCCATTTTTAAACCTTTTCTTTCAGTGTATCGTTGTTCACCATTCATTAGGAATCTAAATGTTCTATCTTTTGAATTTTATTTTCTTGGGTCTTTTTATTTGGTTATGGAAGTGAATATGTGCATTTTCTTTTATTTCTATTTGTGGCCAGATCAGTTCTATGGCATTAGCAATTACTCATTCCATGTTCCATCATTACTTGCATTCAAACACTTGGTTAAAAATTTTGTAGATTATACCTGTGAATTGTTGTTTGAGATTTTCATGTTTCTCCCGTAAAGATTTCAGTTGCATAAATGAAAATTGTGCATGTTCATACGTTGGCCAACACATGCTTTTGAATAAGCTCTTCACCAATTTCAGTAACGCTTGATGCCTATATGCTTATAGAGGGAAAGAGTACATCGACTCATCAAGCAGAGTAAAGAAGAAGCAAAACTATAAATTAACTCTTTATAAATTAATGTTTATTTATTTACATCTTAAAGATTCATGTGGTGCAATCTTGTTTATCACTTTTTGGGTTGCTTAAAGGCCTGGATTTCCTCAATTTCACATGAGGGAATAAATTTCTAGTACAAGTTAGTTTTGTTGTGTTTAGTATACTTCTGAGTGTAAACGGATGCAGTTGGATATAAACAAGAGAGAATTAAGAGTAAAAAATGTGAATCATATGAATTGCTGAGACATAATCTGATATTATCTAAAAGCACTGCTTGTTGGTCAAGCCTTTAGCAGAATCAGACACACTTTAGGTCACATCTATCCCCAGTCTGATAACCCCAATTATAGTAATAAAAAAAATCAAAACTTTCTGTGTGCTTTGATCTTCTAGAGGAAGATGAGGTAATCTTGTGGTGCAATTGGCAAGTCCACCACCCAATAGGAAGCGTATAAATGTCATAACTAATTCAGCAGCAGCCTTAAAATTCAAGATACATTCGTCATATAATTTGACAAATTCCAAGAATTTCTGCGTCTTTGCGGTAACTTGGCCTAAAATATTTGAAAACGATCTTTCATCTTTCTTTTCAGTACCTGAATAGGAAAGAAACTGCCGAATGCTCTAAGTTGAAAGGAAAACTTGAGCGAGAATTTTTTTTTTTTCCAACCATATTGCAATTCCTTCGCTGGAAATTTTTGACTCTGAAATTTTTTTACCTGGATTCTATCATATCAATGCACCAATTACCAAAAGTATTGAAGTTACACCCTCAACCATGTTAGAAATTCAAAGCAAATCTATGAAGCTTTCTAAGCAGACAGAGTAAGATTTAGAAAATTGAATAATATTTGTTTAGAAATTAGAATAGTCTATGAGAAAAATAGCAAAAGCAAAGAATCATATCTTATCTTACATATAAAAAAAAAAAGGCAATCTAGATGGCATATTATTTATTAAATTTTGACATTGAAGAAAGTGTCCTTTTAGAGAAGTGAAAGCAGCACGTTCATATTGGATGGACGAGGAATATTAAAAACAATCTCTATTTTCCAATACTCTCAAATACCTAGGGTTTATTTGACATTATGTTTAGAAAAAATATTTTTTAAAAAAATTTTATATTTTAATTTTTTTTAGTCTTGAAAACTGTTTTTAGATATAAATAGATATTTTTACGGAAAGATATTAGAAAAATAGCTTATAAAAAATTAAAAAAAATTAGTCGATCAAATAAAAAATTTCAAAATATATTTTTGAAACAATGAAACTTCCTCTTACTGTTTGATTGGCCGTTGATCTCTGACCACCAAGTGTTAGAAAATGGAAGATGTTTTTAACATTTCTCTAGGATAGATACATTATGCCTTTTTAATCTATGGGTTCGTTGGTCATTGACTGTTATAATTACTACTAAAATCAAAAAGATGAGCAATGCTTTGCTCACTACTAATTAAAATTATTTGAATTATAATCCTCTTAATTAACTGCCTGGGTTGTAATTTGAAATATATTACCTCTGGCCTTGGATTCTTGCGCACCACAAATTACTACACACATCTCGTGATTTGAATCGCATGTAATTAAATTTTTCTGCACAGGAAGTTGGTTTCTAACTTTCTGATAAAAAAAACAAAACAGAGAAAGAGTTGGTGTTTAACTTTCATGTTATTGTCTTGTGGACCTCACTGCCTTAAATAACAAGGCAAATAAATTAAATGTTTTTTTAGTATAATCTGCATTTTTAATTTAAGTTGTTAATTTTGTTGATTAACTTAATTGGTAGTGTCTAAATCTGGAAAAGCATGCTAGTGCAATAAAATTATGATTAGTTAGAGAGTTAATCAATAAGGATGCGTTGGGTTTTAAGGTGGGAATAAAATTGAATAGGAATATAAATGGGAATGATTGATTTTAATACATTGTTTTATTCTTTTTTATTTATTGAGAAATATGTGTGTTTGGTTAAATTGTCATGTTTATATAATATATTAATTTGTAGATCAACAATAAGATAATATATATTTTTTAAAATAAAGCATGAAGAGATTTTCGAATTAAATATATATTCTATATTTATTTAAGATAATTACAATTTTAATTTTGTCATTATTAAAAAATAATTCAATATTATTAGAATTATATATTTTTTTATAACATTTTTAACATTAATTAAGAGTAAGAATATTGAAAAATTAAAAATAATTATAGTTTATATTTATTTATAATAAAGTACATTAAATAAATATTTACATTAACTAGAATGTGCATAATAATTAAGATAATTTATATTTTAACTAGTTTAACTTGATTTTGTAGGAATGAAATATTCATTTTCTAAGTAGAGAGAGGAATGTATGATTTCCATTTATAAAAGAATCTCATTCCCATTACATTTTTTTTTCCTAACCAAATATTAACGTATTCCCACCTTATTTTTTCATTAACTAAACACCCCCTAAAATATTTAATTAATTGAAAGGTTATACTACTCCCTCCATTTTACTCTAAATGTCATCTAAGATAGTGTCAAAGTTTAGAAATGCTATATAATGAATTTTACAATTTATGACACGATACGATTGAACAGTATGAAACAACATGGACTTAGAAGATATGAGTTTGAACATAATAGATATGATATGAATTATAATTGTGTCAATATAATTAAAACACGGAAAAAACCATGTCATAAACAGATTTTATTTGATTAATCTGTTAAAACACGGTTAAACATAATTAAAAATATGTTAAAACAATTAATTATTTTAATGTCAAACTATATAAAATATTTAAATATATATTACAATATTTTAAATATTTATGTATAATAAATTTGTAATACATTATATTAAAATTAATCATATTAGCATATTATATATATAAATAAATATTGTATAGCTATTATTCGTGTCTATTAATATATAATCTTATTTCGTATCGTGTATGTATACACATGTAGACATGTTTAGCAGATTGTGTCTAATTATTTCGTCTCATATAGCATGTATAAGAGACATAATACAAAATAAAACACGACATGGATTATCAGTTCTAATTAGAATTGTAAAGTAATCTAAAACATCAATTGGACTAGAACAAATTCTATTTTTTCTAGATGACACTTAGTGGGGAAAATATTTAATTTAAAAAAAATTATTATTTACCTTTGAATTTTAATATAATATAATAATATTCTACTAATATTTAAAAATTATACTATTTATTTCCTCTATTTTATCATATTATACTAATAATCATTTTATTAGATTTTCTATTAAGAAGATTTTAGATGGTAGTAAAATAACAAATATATATATATATATATACACCCCTTAAATGTAGCTCATGCCGGCCTTGCCATCCTTCTATCCCTTAGGCTTCTTCATATATTTCAATATTATATTCAAAATCTGCTTTTAAGAACAGCCTTTTGTCGTCTAAGTATCTCTCCACTAAAATCATCTTTAGTCCCTCTTTTAAATTCAAGAAAAAGGAGAAACAAAAAGAATATAACCTCGATATGAAATGTAGCTCATGCTGACAGAATTTTCATTCTATGCCTTGCCATTCTTCTATCTCTTAGGCTTCTTCATATATTTCAATATTATACTTCATCTACAAATAAATATTGGATTCATCCATGAATTGAAATTGGATAAGCTTTGCTTCTCCAAAATGATGAAATAGCAGGCAAAAAAAAAAAAAAAAAGCCAAAGTGATACACACAATGTTCAGTTCAATAAAAGTAATATATTTAGAATGCAGCTATCCATCTGACTACAGTGAATTTGATACAATATAAGCCCCAAAAAAATAAAGAGTTGTAGGAGAAGATGCTCTTTTAATTAATTCTGAGAAAAGTATTACATAATTGTTCACGCTACTCGAGATTCATTGCCAAGGAGAAATACTAATATTGGCTTCTTTCAATTACACGACAGAATCTCATTCCGATGAAAGAAGGAAAAACAATGAAAAATAAATAAATAAATAAATAAACCTCATCTGAAGGAACTTTGAATCTCTTCTAAAGTTCTGCCTTTCGTCTCAGGAACCCAAATAATTACAAATGCAATAGTAAAAGCACACAAGACCATGTAAATGGCAAACGTTCCTGTTAAAGGTGGAGGAATTCCAGGTTAGATGGAAACACATAATAAAACACACTTAACAAGATGCTTTTTCCTAGCAAAGACTCTAAGGACTACTCTTTCAATTGGAAAAACGACAGTATTGTTACGTGATTCCTAGTCCACATCATATTTCACCTCATTCTATGAATTTAAGTGCACATGTCTGTACACACACACACAAACACCCAGTGAGAATAGAAGGAGACCAAACCTGCACTGCTCCAACTTAAAAGCAAGTTTGCAGTCATTGTAACCACAAAGGAAAATAACCAATTGGTAAGTGTTGCTATGCTCCCAGCAAGGCCCTTAATATTGACTGGAAGAATCTGCATTCACATATCATACGTGTGTTCAAGATCCATAAATCAAGGTTGTTCTTTCAAAAGATATTTAGGGAGAAAGGAATCAGCAGTTCACAAAGGATCTCTGAAGCTGCTCCTCAGTAATATTTGATCTTTGCATGGTTTAATTTGGATTATTTATTATTTAACGTGCATGGTTATATCAAGTACTTCTATATAATTATTGTTTACATATCAGAGAAAGCATAAAGAATATCCTAATTATTTGTAAGTTAGCTGTCCATTCAAATGTTCTATACACCACAAAGAAAGACCAGCACCAAGCCATGGTCCCAGCAGAGCCAGGGGCATATCAGCTATAGTACACTGTTGTCATAAAAGTAATAAAGTTTAGGCACCAAGTATTTCTTTGCATTTCAATGGGAATGTAACAGAACTTTAGCAAAATGTTGGAGCTTTGCAAATGAAGTTTCTGTTTTTCCTTGCGTATTACAGTGAGTCCTATGCCGAGAGAGGGAGTAATAAAATTCAAGGGCTGATAGTTAGGAATTTCCTAAACTTTACATGATTTTCAATACTCTTATGTCCATTAAATTTTACCAATTCAGGACATAGGTTATTTATTCTGTTACAATTTTTAATTCAAGAGCTCTTATGTATGTACCTAATGTAAGAATTAACAATATAATTTATATAGTATAAAACAAAAAGGATTATAAAGAGCTCCTATGTATGTACCTAATGTAAGAATTAACAATATAATTTATTTAGTATAAAACAAAAAGGATTGATAATCGAATTCAGTGTAATTCTTTTTATTATAACTGCTCACTCCCACACAAAATTAACAGAAAAAATGTTACAGGTATAGTGGCACATATATTCATTGGTGATAAAAGTGTCATATGCATGCACAAACTTATGCAAGAATAAACAAAATAATTTATATATTAACACTAAAACCATAATTTATACAGCATAAAACAAAAGGCATTTCTAACCAAATTCAGTTTTCAGTTTTTCGATCATAACCAAGTAATGCTCACTCCTATACAAATTCATTAGCAATAAAATAGTCATACCTCAGACATTATAATCCAAGGAATGGGACCCATTCCCAAAGAGAAGCCAATTACCATCCCCTGAAAGAGAGACAGAGAGTATTAATACATAAATTATATGGTTAATTTAGCACAAACCTATCCATGAAAAGATTTAGCACAAAGGTTCAAACAATTTTTGAAGAGATAATGCATTAAAAATATCACATACCACAACTCCGACTATTGATAAGATCCCCATTATGCTATATAAACTAGACTGATCAGACAGAAAATCCTGGATCAATTGAAAAATAGAAGGAAAAAGGAAAATTATTTACTGTCAAATAACCAATAGATGGAACTTTTGGTTTGCATACCATGATTACTGCAAATAATGGTTTTCAATAGGTTCACCCAATACTTGCCTGTACAGAAAATGATACTACAACAAGTAGGAGGCTTATAGTCATCCCAGCAGAAGAAATCTGTGAAAAAAAAAATAAAAAAGGAAACTATCATTCTTTTATTCAAGTTAAGAAATCATTACTCAAAAAGGTAGTTTTCCATTAACTCAATAAGTAGAAGCATGCGTCCTGCTTTATCAACTAACCAGGTTGTTACAGCAGTAGCAATAACCTAAAAGACATTTATTGAAGCTAAAAATCAAAGCTAAGGAAACTTAAGACATGATAATTTGCATTGCATAAAGGAAAAAAAATGTTTCGCAAGGTTTCCTCAAACTGTACCTGTATGGCACCAATCCCAGATGCTGCTATATTACTATTTTTAATCCCTGTTCAATATAAAAGGTATCTAATCAGAATGTTTAAGTCAAACGTCAAGTAAAATGTGCATTCAGGTAAACTAATGTGCATAGCCAACACAAGAATACATCAAACATAAGTAGTAGAGAGAATTATGGATTATTTAGCACATAATGTAGGTTTCATTGGCAATAGACCATGGAAGCAAGTTGAAGGTAACATATCAAATACAGACAAAACCATTTCTTGTCACAGCCACATATCTAAACAGGACAGAGTTCCAACTGGCCCCTGACCGTATTACTTTGTATGGGATGAA
Source organism: Balakata baccata (assembly GCA_949630135.1). Classification (NCBI taxonomy): domain Eukaryota; kingdom Viridiplantae; phylum Streptophyta; class Magnoliopsida; order Malpighiales; family Euphorbiaceae; genus Balakata; species Balakata baccata. Next base: position 32,285 of record CATIWF010216949.1, read on the forward strand.
ATGAAAGAAGAAATTATAGGTATTTTTCCACTTCAAAGGCTGAACAGAGAGGTAAACAGTGATCAATTCCAAATTATGTTGCAAAAACCTGACATAATGCTTCAGCTTGAGATGGTAAACAAGCTTATTATCTCTACCTGCAGTTTCAAAAATGGTACTGGAATAGAATAGAACACCGTTGATTCCACTAAGTTGTTGCAGGCATAGTAATCCAATCCCTATCTGCAGGATAATTACAAACACGCTAGGTTGTGATGTCACTGTCTAAGCCAAAAGTTATTGATTATGAGAATTAACAATTCTTTCTCATAAATGTTACCATAAGAGGGAGCCAATATTTTTTCCGTTTGAGATCTGCAAAACGGATAGTAGTTCTTCTGCTTGTAGTAGCTACAGCCCTCTGTGTAATATAAGTTGCAGGCAAAACTGTCAAAGATTCCAGTTTATTATGGTGATGAAGATAAAAAGCATATAGCATTTCAACTATTTCAATACCTTAATTTCATTCACTTCAAGTGAAATATCAGTATCAAACCCCCGAAGAACTTGCAAAGAAGCTTCAAAATCTTCTGTCATACCCATTTTTGCCTAATTTTGATTGATTGAGAGAGAGAGTTGCATCAATAAATTATGACGCAAGTCAAAGAACAAAAGGGGAGCATATTTCATAAGGCTTACAAGCCACCGAGGAGATTCTGGAATGAAAAATAGGCCAGGTATCAAAATGGTACATGGTAATATTCCTGCAAAATAATTTGGCCAAATGTAGCATAAGAAAATTTTATACTTGCCTTCATTTGTGGAGCTAAATAAAAACCAACAAGTTAGTAAAATTTCCAAATATTTTTCCCACTGTATAATGTAAGCCTAAAAGGGAATTAAAAGAAAGGATCATCTCCTATGCCAAAAAGAGTTGGACTGTAATGGATTATTCAAGTTCAAAGTACCAATACACGCATATGCCCATATAGACCTGCTTGCATGAGAGTGTCTAAAGGTGCTATTCAAAAGAGGAAAAAATTGCACTGTAGAACCCAAAGATGAGCAGCACAAATATGTGTAAAACACAAAACTTAATGGCAACCTTCTTCCACATATATGTGCCTGATCAAAGAGCTCAAACAAGTGCTTGTCAAGTTTATGATTTGTCTTAGCAAATCAAAGATGAATACATATCTCATCTCTCAAGTTTGAAATAGAAAAAGTTTCACAAGAACATTAAAGGCCCGTTTGACACTGCATTTGGGAAAAGCGCTTTTCGGAAAAAATTTTGTGTTTTTAACTTTTTTTATTTTTGAAAACTGCTTTTGAATAGAAGCAGTTAAATAAATATTTTTTTCATAAGCATATTTGAAAAAAACAGTTTATAAAAAATTAAAAAAATCAGTCAATTAAATAAAAAAAATTCAAAACCTACTTTTAGAACACTCAATAGCCATCCCAAATACCCCCTAACAAATACACAGGCTGAGGTTTAAAAATTGTAACTTAGAGATCTTTATAAAGCAGGCTTGAATTTTTATCACTGACCACCTTTGAGTGTGCTAGGTCATTCATTACAATTATTGCCAAAAAAAAAGGAGCCTCCACAAGAGAAAAGTCATTGGAAAAAAAAAGAAAAAATAAATTTAACTAGAGATGTGGGCCATCCAAGAGAATTTCCAAAGAATTACCCAAAACTGCAAGAATTCTCCATTGAACAAAAAGTCCAAGCAGATAAGCCAGCATGATTCCTATGGTGACAGAGAGCTACAAAACAAAATAAAAAGATTTTAATCAACTTGGGAAATGATAAAATTTGGACATTTCATCAATATCATAAGCTAGTTCATGATAATAATAAGACTAGAAACACAATCAACCTGATTTACTGAGCCCAAAGCTCCTCTCAAATTTTGAGGTGCTATCTCTGCTATATATACCGGCACCTGCAGATGATTAAAAAAAAAAAAGCCTGGTACAGTAAGTATAAGCATAACACACATTTCCAAACTAAAAAGTTACCAAGGCAGCCTCAAGATATACCGTGTATGAGATAATTCCAACACCAAAACCTTCCAACAACCTTCCCATGTAGAGAAAAGAAGTATCCTACATAAAAGGCTAGCCCTTCGATATAGTCAACATCCGCATGCAATCATTTTATATAAGCTTAATAATTATTAGTACTAGAAATGCTTTATCATTGAACTCACTCTGGCAAAAGATATAGCAAGCCACCCAATAATATTAGGAATCGCAGCGATCATTAATGACTGCAAATGGCAGAAAACAAAACTTCGTAATTCAAACCGCAAGGAAAATAGTAAAAGAAAAATTATAAGTCTTGCTCATCCCTACCCCTTTTCGTCCAATGTACTCAGCAATCTGACCGCTAGCTATAGCCCCAACCATAGCACCCACATTCGATAACGAACCAAACAGAGAATACTGACCCAATAAAAGTATCAGAAACCAAATCGAATCAAACTAAACGAAAAGAGTTAGCAATAGCAGAGACGCAGACCTCTGACACAGTGAGTCCGAGATCATCAGTGATGGCGGTTTGGGTTGGAGAAGAGTAACCAGACTGTCCAAGTGAAGAAAAAAAAAATTAATTCAATTATAAGAGCAAAAACAAGACGTTATAGAGCTTGAGTTGATGACTTCCATCTCAAGAGCTAAAACAAGCAACCAAACATATCTATGATATGTTAAACTCTCTTGAAACTTATTCAGCTACCAACTAAAGTCCAAAACACTAAAAACTAAAAATTATAACGGAGAGATGAAGCTAATTTAGCTTACAGTGAAACCGAATTGGATAGGACCCAAGGCCACGATCAAAACACAGGCGACAACAGAAACGGAGCTATCGCGAATGACCTGAGACGAGCCCATCATACTGGATTGCCTAGAACCCATTCGGTACCAGCTTCCAGAATGTAGAAACGGTTTCCGCAGATCCCCCCGCGCATCCTCAGTATCGTCCCTGAAACTCATTCTATCTCTATCTTCAGATCCTAATCCTACCAAGCAGCACTCTCAGTTGGTGTTAATGACAATGCTATCGATGTGTCTGATAAAATGGGCAAGCATTAATACAGACTACAGACAGAAGGGAGGAGTGAGACAGACAGGTAAGAATAGCGGACGAGGATGCAAGATTGGATAGGCAACAGTAGCTGACGAAAATTTTTCATAATCCACCTCTATTAGACCAATATAATAATAATAATATAATTTATTTTATTTTTAATTTTATACCAATGAATTAAAATTATATATTGATATATTAAAATAACATAATTAAATCCAGTTTATTTAAAAAAAAATTTATAGCTGACTGATTTGCTCTTCCTAATTACCATAGAAGATTTTTTATTTTTTCTTAAACTAAAAATGCAAATTAGCCTCTCAAATCTGAGTTATATTCAATCAAGTGAATTATTCTCTACTTACTTCAATTAAACTTTTAAACTTTCAAAATTGATGTAATTAAGGTTTTTTTATTTTTTGAGGTTCCTAAATCAAAACTATTGAACCAATTTAATATAGTAAAGAATAACTAATTTCATATAATATAGTTTAAAAATTAAATTGCACCGATTTAAAAATTTTAAAAATTAATTCCATTAAATCAAAATTAAAAAATAATTTGTTTTATATAATATAATTAAGAGACTAATATATATATATATATATATTTTTTTTTTTTTTTTTTTTTTTTTTTTTTTTGCTTCTGATGCCAAGCCATAATCTATGACGCCACGCCACCACTGGAATAGCAAAATTAGTTTTCTGAACAAATAACTATCTAAACTTTCTTTTTATATGAAAACATAAATAATTTTGTTTAGACCAATGTAGTGATATTTATTTGATACCATAAAAAACCTAATTAAATTAATTATTATCTTAAAAAATAATTAACAAAAATAACTTGAATTTTTAAAATTGTATCAAAATTAAATTGTACTTTTTATTTTTTTAATTAAATATATAAAATTTTATCAATTTATCAATTTATGAATTCAAGTAAAATCTACTAATATGCATAAAATTTTGACGAGATTAAAAAAATTGTACCGATTAAAAAGTTGAACTATTTTATAAACTTTAAATCGTCAACAATCATTTTTATTTTTTCTAAAATTTTAAAACTTAAATTTATCTTTAAATTTGAAAAATAATATATGTAGTTGTCGTGTTAGAAAAAACAAAAATTTTACTATCAGCAGAGTTTCACTATAGAGATTTATGTTTTAAAATTTAAAAAAAAACGATAGTATTTTAAAGTTTCTAAAATAATTTAGTTTCTTAATCAGTATAACTTTTTAATATTGCCGAAATTTATGTCATGTCGACTGAATTTCACCAAAATTTATAAATTAATAAAAATTTAAATATTTAAATATTTAAAATAGAAAATATAATTAAATTTTGATACAATATTAAAAATTTATATTATTTTTGGAAATATTTTCTTATTTTTAATAAAAAAAGTATATAATAATTTAAGTGACAAAAATGAATAAAGAAAAGAGAAATATGAATATTTTCTCTTTATTATTTTTTTCTATTATAATTTATAGTTTGGGTGATATATAATCTACCTTTTTTTTTTGTTTAAATCACATGTAAAATAAAAAAAATGTTATGAAAACAAAGTAATACTCAAAATAAAATAAAAAAAGAGAAAAAATTACTAAATTAAATTACGATGGCTAATTTTTTAAAAAATAAAAAAGAAGATCAAATAATACATAACACGTGGGAAATTAAGGACAAAATCTTGGCTGGAGGATTTTCTTTGGATAACAATCATGAGTATGTGAAATGGCGAGCCAGAATTTCAGAGTTACGGAATAAATTTATATTTTTAGAAAGAGTCAGGTCAATTTTTTTTTTAGAAATAAATATTAAAATTTATATATTATTATATATTTTTTAAAAAATTAAAAAATATGTGATTTAGCACTCTCATTATTGTTTACCAAACTTCTCATGCTCTCATTTCTTTTCTTTTTTTAATATGCTTAGCTTATAAAAAAAAAACCTAGAAGGATTTAAAAGTTAAAATGAATTTTAAATTAAGTTATTTATTAACAATAAAAAAAATTAAAGACTATAGCATGAAATTAAAATAAAAATATTTTTCAATGTGACATATTCTTCAAACTATTTTTATAAGTTGCATTTCCAGCTTAATTTATATGATATCTATGATTTTTTTTTAGTGATAAAATATTATGTAAAAAAGTTAATAAATGAATGATTTAATTAATATTTTTATTGGTAAAAAGTTTTAAATTCGAATGTTATTTAACACTTTAACGATAAAATCCACTGACTTCAAACCTCCTAATGGGAAACAAAAATATTGGATAAAAAATTTATTCAAATTGTATGTAAAAAGGAGATTTAATAATTGAAGTAATATGATGAAAAATCATCATTACAATTGTGGAAATGAAAAAATCATATAAACATGAGGGCCTTTTGTATTTTAACGGTCGCTGTCCGTCCAAGTTGTCACATTTGATTGAATTATATTATTGATGTTGACTCAGCAATTCAAATTTGATTTTTATTCCTTTTTTTTAATTTAATTTATTTATAATAAATTATAAGAATATGTATTTTTACTTAAATTATTAATTTATTTATTATTAAAGATTTTATAAAAATAACAACTGTTTTACGGTTATTTTATTCACTGTCTCTATTTCACGAGCTTGCAGCCACGTTTTGAGAAAGGAAGAGTGATTTAAGGTCTGACGTCATGCGGACAACATAATTAATACTGCCGTGGCCAACAGATATATATCTTATGCATTATGGCGCACGTGCTTGTTTATTTTACTCCATTTTTAATTACTTTCACGATTCCAAAGGATACATGGTTTTTGGTTCAATTATTGTACATAGCTAATTGCTAATTGATATAAACATTTCCTAAAATTAATTAGATGGTTGCGGTTAAAATATAAAATTATTAATAAAAATATTTTTTATAACATTTAAATAAATAAAAAAATATTTAATAATTATTTAATATAATTATATATTTTAATAATTAATATAAAAACAATATTAGAATTACCCAAATATATGTATATATATAAAAATTATGAATATAATCAGTTAATTTAATATATTTATAATACAATATATTTTATTTTTGACGAACTAATTTCGAAGAGATGTCTTTTATATTTAATAAAATTTTTGTAAATCGTATATTTTATTTTAAATAGGCTAATTTTATTATTTTATTAGAAAAAATACTAATTATTTTGAACTCTAAATGAAATTTTTTTCAATCAATAACTGTTTGGATTCTCTATCGAGTTTTTGTATCAAATACTATTGCTAGAAAAAACTGTAGAAATAAAATAGCTATTGGCTGAATCAAATACCTCTTATAATGAAATTTTATAAATTAATGAAACGGTTATATATTTTATTTAGTTATCCGGAATATGATTATATTTTACAATTTATCTTTTATATATATCCGTAAGATTTATTAATTTTGCATATATGTTGAACGTATATTTGATACTTCTTTTTGGTAGCCCATAAATATTTCTCTCATTATATATTATTCTATTAGTTGATCAAAAGTGAGAAATATAAATTATCTTTAATTATTTTATATTCTTATGAATCAATTAAAAAGTATATATTACAATATTATTTTTTTAAAGTTACTGTAATTAATATATATATATATATATAAATATAATAGTGGACAATAAAGTCATGTTTGGTACATAAAAAGAATATAAAATGAAATTATATTGTAAAATATTGATTTAAGATTTCAATTTTTTTTTTTTTAGTATGTCATGTAAGAAGAATTGAAATTCTAATTTTTTTTAGTTTTGTGTGATTTTATAAGTAAGATAAATATAATTAAAAAATTTATTGATTTCTATTCTTATTGTTAACAGTTATATGATTTTATAAGCAAATATTAGTAATTATTTTTTAACTCTATATTTTGTATTTCTTTTTTTTTTTTACCATTTTTTACATATATTTTAAAAATTTTGATAAAATTATTATTGATATTATATAAATTTGATTGTTGGATTTTAGTGGATTTGGATCATCCATATAGGCTTGATCTAGCTTAGGATCCAAATAGAATAATATAAAAAAGGAAAACAACTTCCCTCCTTAAGAGAATTACACAAGAAAAATATGTTGTTGTTCTTCTTCATCTTCTCTCAATTCATCCAAGAGGATCAAGAAGCGTTCGTACTGTAAATTTGAGTCTGATTATAGCAATCGGACACATCCGAAGCATTAAAAACACTCCATATCACACTTCAATAAGTAAATTTCCGTTGTCAATCTCAATTTACATTGGTATCAAAGCCTAAAATTATGTTTTTGTGCCTGAATCATGATCAAAATATTAATTATGCCATAATTTATGAAAAGTCACCCAAAAAAATCTGAAATTTCTTCAAATTTTTGAGAGGGATTTTTTTTGTTTCTTGGTGCATATTTGGTATAGTTGGAAAGCTTTTGTCACAAGCTTTATAACGAGTATTTTTGCATAATTTTTCAATGAGTGATCGAATTGTTATGAATTTTTAAAATTTTAGATTGAATTTGTATTATTCAATTTTTAGAAAATTGTTTTTTGTTTGATTGCACTCTCGGTTTATGTTTTAATGCCCAAACGATGTCCATATAGTGTTGCATGCTAAATTTTTGTCCATAAGACATCATCTAAAACACCGAAAATACTCAAAATTTGGTTAGTAACAACCATTGGCGACGACGCGTGAAAGGGCGGTTGCAACTGCCAGCTACATGTCAGCACACAAGTGGTATGACATGGCAAAAGAGGTTGAGCTAGCGCCAACATGGCTTGCTAACGTGTCATGTTGATATGGCAGTCCCTGACATATGACAACTTGTCATTGGTCAATGCTATTAGGTTTGATGATATGGTGTGTCACATGTCACTGCCACTGTAACACTTTTTATCTTTTTGTATATACCGTCGTATATCAGACTGATAAGTACTGTTATGATTTACAAAAACCGATACCAAAATATTTAAACAATTACATAAAATACTATAACATTTTTATTTAAGTAGAAAAAAATATAAAACAAAAATATATACAATATAACTTCAAATTTGCTCTCTACTTATGCTCCCTTGTATTTTTTTTTTATTTCACTAATGCCATAAAAACAAAATACAAAACAAAAAGGTTAATCCGCTCAGAATAGCTATCACTGCTGTTTGACTCCATATTATGGGGTCTACTATCAGCAACTTCATATCTACAACGTTTGTTACTTTATATTTAGTTTAAACTTGCACGAGAGAAAAACAAACTTCTGCGCTGAATTATACAACTCAGTAATATAATAATTTATAATAGTGGTTATTTATAGAAAATATCAAATATAAAATCATCCATCAATATCATAAATTCATAAAAATTTCTTGTTATAGCCATATATTAAATCATCATAAACTAATCATAGGAAAACGAGAGATACATATCACTTAATGATTTTAGGAAATCCATCAGATCAGAAAAAATAATGTGAATAAAACATATCACATGGGCTTAGAAAATTCACTAAACCGAATATATGTATCATATGACCACAGAAAATCCACTAGCTAGTAAAGTATAATATATGACCACATGAAGTCCACCGGGCCAATAATCTTATTGACATGTCAATAACTCTCTATATTGTTATCTATGCTAATATATTGACTAAAATATCAAATTTTTGTCAAATATGAATTTCCATAATATTTCAAACTATTTTATCATTCAAGTAAACAAGATACAAAAATATAATTTTTTATGTTAATATTTGTCATAAATAATTATTTTTCAATTTCATATTAATTATATAAACTCATTTAAATCAAAACTTTATTAAAATCATAATTTTAAATTTTAATGGCTAAAATTATAAATTACTGTACAGACCTAAACTTTTACGTGTCGATGTTTGCCGACTTTTTTTTCCGGTCTGCCTTTGACACTGATCTCGTAAATGCGCCTGAGCAATAATAATTTTTTATTAACTATAGAGTCATCTTTAACGTATATTCTGTTGAAAATAAAATTTCTCAATACTTTCCGCTCTCTCATATATTAAAATTTCATATCAATACTATTTTTTCTCGTTATACGTATTTGATGCATAATTCGAAATTTCTGTCACCTAATATGTTTTTCGGCGTGAGCAAAATTTTTTCAATATTATTTTTGTAAACATGTTATTTTCCTTATTTCTCCTCCAGCAAACTATTTTTCTCTTTTTATTTTCATTTTTCCACTAAAAAATTCATATTAATTCAACAAATGCTTTAAAATTTCCAAATAGATTTCTATGATCATTTTAACCCATTTTCTTGTATTTTCTATCACCAATTTCACCAAAAATAATATTCAATAATTTCCAATAAATTTTTTAATAAATAGGCCAAAAATCCAAAAATTCACCAAAAATTCTATTAAATATTTCATTCATTCCAAAAATTATCTTCCACTTGCAAACACTCCATTTTCATCATTTGATGGACAAATTATTCACAATAATTTTTCAAAAATCCGACCATAATTATGAAAAATTTATAAAAATTTCACAAATTTCTAAAAATTATTTTCATACTATATTCATCTTGCTCAAGTCTCATTATACTCATTCTTCATTTTCACAAATTCAACATCAAACACACCACCAAACTAAAATTTATTCAAAACAATTATTCAAATCAACTTAAGTCAATGAAATTTTAAAAGAAAATTGAAGAAAATCTCACCTCAAAATTTCTTGGATTTTTTTTACTAATATTTGATTTTCCTCCAAAAATATTTTCTACACTATTACTTAATTCCTTATACCTCTTTAAGCTTGGATTATGATAATTTGTGAGAGAAAATTGAAAAAAATTAAGAGAAATGGCATTGTGGTTGCGCAAAGGAAGAAGGAGAAGAAGACAATGGAGTTTTATTTTTTATGATAAATTGTTGATTTTTTTTAGTTGAATAGTATTTAATTAATCTTAATTAAACTTAATTCTTACTCCTATTGGTCAATTAAAATTAATCAAAAAGATATTTTGGATTTTATTCAAATTAATCCAAAATAAACTTTGGACTTTAAACTTTTTCTACCAACTTTCCAAATTTTCAATTTAGTATTTGAGCAAATTTATTTTCTTAAATTTCATATCTCAACTGAGCATATCTCCTCAAATTGAACATACCAATATTCTCAGAAAATTTTTCTCTTTGGAATGGTTTTTCTGATTTTGCAAAACAACCACCAGTGCAAACATTAAATTTTTGCTATTTAGTTCTTTTTCTAAATTATGCCCGTAAAAATTCATCTGAAATCTGATTTATAAACTATCAGTTTTTTAAATCTTGGAATTCAATTGTGATCACCTTGGCATTATTGTAATAGTAAGCGCATATCTCTAAATCTCAATTGGACTGTAAATCTACACTTGAAATATTATTTCTGCAAATCGGAGCCCTTAACCTCAAAATATCTCCATATAACTTCACATATGGTCTTAAGATATTATTCTCCCCATTATGATATGCTTAACTCGAATTCTCATCGCTGAGCAAAAATCATGTATTCTCGGCCCAGTATGTTGCCTTGATTTTCGTGCATGATATGAAATCGCAATGTTTCATCAAATCAACTCAATATTCATATTAAGCATTATATTATTATATTAAATTAGATTTTTCATATTTATATATCGGTATTTAGACTATAGTCGGTACGCATCCGTACTGCGGTACAAACGACAACAATACGAGTATACGATCAGGGTCTATATCACAGACGTGATAGCCACGTGGCACATGGTTGACACGTGACTCTCTCTAGTAGGTCCACGTGTCGATGGCGTGGTGTATCTATTGGTGTGGCAGTCAACAAAGGTTAACCGGTGCGTGGAGACGCGTGAGGGCACGTACGTGCTCCATTGTCGATGCAATTTTTTTTTAAAGTTGTTTAAAATTTAACTTCCTATTTAATGGATTCTTTTCTATAATTTTTAGAGCATATTTTGAAGTATTTTTGTATTAAAAAGTGTACAAAGTTTTAATATTTTGTATGAAAATTAATGAGTGACAAATAAATATATCATGATATGATTAGTAGTAGCATAGTATTTTTGCTCCTAATATGTTATATATATATATATATATATATTATATTCAATGTTTAAAACAATAAGTACGTTGAATTGTTTTATCGAAGAAAATGCATGCTTTAAATTGTTTTATTATATCAAGTTATATACATGTGATATTGTTAGGTTGGTAGATTAATGAGTCTCACATAATATAGTTATTGGCATATGTTTAAATTAAACGATGATAACTAGACTATATCAGCAGGAATTGATTGGACTGTGTAACAATACTTTTGTTTCAACTGCTTATGTTAGGTTATTATCGATTAATTTTAAGACATTGTGATATGAAATAATTTTGTAGTAAGAATTGTGTTAAGTCTGTTTGTGATCATCGTTCTAAATAGTTGATATAGCTACAACGAAAACCATAGTTATTGACTTGGAAGATACACTCAATAATAATAATTATGATATATGGCATCACAAAATTTAGTATCTCCTGGAAGAGTAAGAAATGTTGGAAACTATCACACAACTAATAGCTGAGCCTGAGCATGGAAGCACTTCTCAATATAGACGAGATATAGAGGCATACAAAGTCTATAAGCATAAGGATAGAGTTGCTCGCATACTGATATTGAGCAGTATGAGAAATGAATTGATGCTATGCTTTGAGAAGCACCGCTCAACCCAAGCAGTTTGAGATATTATTAAGGTCTAATTCGGTGGAACCCCAACACTAGATTGCGTTAGTTGACTCTAAAATTTGATGCCTTCAAGAAAAAAATATAATCACATAATAAGGCAGTACCTAACTGTCATGTCCAACATGATAAGTGAATTAAAGGCTGCTAACTATGAGTTAACTGATGAGCAATAGATCCAAACTGTTATACGCTATCTTCCAAATGTTTGAGAATATATGTGTGTCAACCTTACCCATAATGATAATATCATGACATTTGATGATGTTGCCGGACATATTGAGCTTGAGAAGGATCGCTTTCTCACTAATAAGCTCGAAAGAGAGGCTTATATGACTAATTCCAAAGGAGCTTTGGACTCTAGTCAAAATAAGGGTAAGGGCAATAAGAAGGCAAGGGAGGCAATGAAGCCAATTTTAGAGAAAACAAATGCAAGCACGATAGATGCTGCGGTAAGAAAGGCAAAATTATGAATTGCTTCAATTCTGTGAAATCTGGTCACTTTGCTCGTAATTACAATGAGCCAAAGATATTGTATGACCAAATTTATTCCTCTGATTTATATGTTGGCAGTTGTTTAATACTAGTTGAAACTATTCTTGATTGGACAGATCACATAGTAAGGGAGTGATATGCCGTTATAGAATTTCATTGGATTCTAAAGGGGATTCAACCTGAAGTTGTGGGGAGGCCACACTCTTAATCTCCATGACGAGTTTTATGTTCTTGAAGTTCGACGAAATTTAATATTTATTATTGTTTTTTACTAGGACTTGGTTTTATAATTGTACTTGATATGGTTATGTGTAATTATTTTTAGACGATGTTTATTATGGCTTTGGATATTTGTTAATTGGTTTTATGGTATTGGACACTATTTTATGGATAAAAATTAATCTGTATTTATTGTTAGCATTTTCCAGTAATATTTTATTAAATGATGATGTTAAGTGGCATGCTAGATTATGACACATTGAGCAAGATCGCTAAAAAATATTAGCAAAGGTTAATCTTTTAGGTTCTATTTGAGAATATAGATTTACCTATTTGTGAGCATTGTCTAGTTAGAAAAATAATAAAATTACCACTTAGCAAAGTAAATAGAGCCACATTTCCTTTGTAACTTATCCATTCTGACATTTATGGCTAATGAATGTGTGAGCAAGAAATAACGTTCACTATTTTATCACATTTATAGATGATTTCATCGGATACGATCACATTTTATTTATCCTCCCATAAGTCTGAAGTATTGTACTACTTTATACGCTACAATAGAATGATTGAGAATCAATTGAAACTCAACTATAAAAGTATTAAAGACCGATCAAAGAGGTGAATATCTATTCAATTAGTTTGAAAATTATTGTAATGATAATGGTATAGCTAGATATTTAACTATTCCTTTCACTCTGTAAAGAAATAGTGTAACAGAAAAGAGAAATAGAATCTTATTAGACATGGTTAGGTCAATGATGGTGCAAGCTAATTTGCATATTTCTTTAGAGAAAATACGTTGCTGACTACGGCCTACGTACTTAACCATGTGTCATTAAAAATAGTTCCTTCCACTCCATACGAGTTATAGAAAGAGAAAAGTCTGACTTAAGTAATATGCGCCCATTAGATTGCGCGACTTATATTCATAACACTTCTCGTGAACATGAGAAACTTGGTCTATATGGGAAGAAATGTATATTTATAAAGATACTTAGAATTCTCTAAATGATAAGTATTTTTTGGAAAAATACAAATGGAAGGGTAATAAAAATTGAGTCACAAAATGTCATTTTTTTAGAAAAGAACTTTCCTGAAATAGGTGAGATAAATGAGGATTTCCGACTATATGAAATGGAGGATCCCGAGTTTAATGGGAGTGCAAGAATGGTTGCAGTAGCTCCGATAGAGCAAGATGATATATAATATCATGCTCCACCTAAAGCAAGTGGGAGTGAAAGTTGCCTAATTGTGTTCCTATGGAGCAATATCATGAGCAATCTCAACCTCGACGTAGTAATTGTAAAAGAATTCCCTATCGTCGATACTGAGATTGAGGGGAAAATTTTTATGATTGCTTTGGATAATTAAGAGCTCAAGAAGTACAATGGCTCTTTCTGGTCCTAAAGCTCCTAAAGCTAAGGAATGGGTTAAAACTATGAAAGAGAAAATGGATTCGATAAAATCCAAGTCTGGAATTTTGTTGATTAACAGCCAAGTCATAAGACCATAGGGAACAAGTGGTTTCTTAAAAATTAAACGTAAGGCGTAAAGGACAGTTAAAAGATATAAAGCTCGATTAGTAGCCAAGGGCTACACACAGTAAGAGAGATTTGACTATGAAGATACATTCTCCTCTATTGTCAGGTTTGCATTTATTCGCCTCATTCTGTCTATTGTGGCATGGATGAACTTAGAATTATACTAAATGGATGTTAAGACTATTTTTGTGAAAATGGAGAATTAGATAAAGAGATCTATATTAATCAACCTTTAAGCTTTTGAGCTAAAAGGATAAGAATGCAAAGTTTACAAACTCAAATATCCATTTATGGTCTTATGTAAGCGTTAAGATAATGGAACCTCAAATTTCATCAAGTCATGTTAAAGGATGGTTCAGGATGATGGAGGAAGACCATTGTGCGTATATTAAATGTTCAAATAGTGGTTTTATAATTCGGTCATTGTATGTTGATAATATATTGATAGCTGGAAATGATAAGAAGTTAATAGACGTTACCAAGAAATCGTCATCATCGAACTTTGAATTGAAAGACAAGGGTAAGGCTAGTTATATGTTTGGTGTTAAGATCCTTAGGGATCGCTCGAAAAAACTTATGGATTTATCTCAGGATACTTACATTAAGAAAATGTTGGAGCGTTACCATATACATGATTGCAAGCCAATGAATATTCCAAAGGAATTTGAGCCTTAAGTCTTGATACGTGTCCCAAGACATCTAATGAAATTGAACTAATGTCCAAAGTATAGTTTTTTCAGCATTGTTAGTAGTTTAATGTATACAATGTGTACACGCATTCAGACATCTGCTACACTTTTAAGATAGTGAGCAAATTTCAATCTAATCTAGGTTTGAAACACTGGATGGCAATCTAAAGGATATTGAGATATCTAAGAAGAACTTCATATTATGTTCTATGGTACCAAAAAAAGAATTTGCCCTAAGTTGGTAATACAGATGCTGATTGGAAAAACGATCTTAATCAGCACAAATCAACTTCCAGATATGCATTCTTGCTAAATAATTATATAGTTTCATAGAGTAGCAAGAAACAATCTTGTATAGCTTTATCAAGAGTGGAAGTTGAATATGTGGCATGCTCCTCAATTATACAAGAGACAGTTTGGTAGAAAATTTTTTTGCAACACATAAAATTGTTGAAGTCAGCATCTGAATCAGTGACAATTTATTATGATAATATGGTTGCATTAACATGTGTTAAAGATCTAAAATATCTTTAAAAGTCCAAACATATTCATATTAGATATCGCTGTTTAGAGACTTGATCACACATAAGGAAGTGGTCTTGAAATACATTCATATGAGTGAAATGGTGGCAGATCCGTTTACCAAACCAATAGCTAGGGAAGTATTTGTTAGACATTTGACATCCTTGGTCTTATGTAGGATGTAGTCTACTTGCATATGTTGACAAACCACTTATATTTTACTTGTAATGATATTGAGTGCATTTCTCATGATTCACTAGTTTTATGATTATTTCTATTATATGAATATATTGGAAATGTTAATTAGCACAATTTGATGAAGTATGTCGATAGACTTATATTGACTATCTCACATGAATAATCGCCCATAGCGCTATTAAACGAGCAGAGATGAGACAAAATTTTGGATGACTAATATGTAGTGAGAACGGATTTAGTCATACTATTGCATAAAAAAGTTGCCTTAATGAGGATCAAGATGAGATTCTTTGTATATAAGAATCGACATGAATGACTTCACTACCATTCATGTGTCTATTTAAAGGAAACTGAGTGTGAAACTTGTTGTTTAATATTGTTAAATGTGTAGACAAAAGTTTTAGGTTTGACGCTTTAAGAGTGACAAGACTAAGACTCATATGGTGTTATTTATTTTATGATTAAAAGCGAGACATATACTTTTTCATTTTCGAAAAGAAAAGAGTTGTTCCATCATAACATGCACTTCATACTGTATGTGCTACATAACTATAAGCAAGCGAAATAATGGATCCCTATTTCTTTGCTATGTGAGTCCTAGAAATCCTGAATATGGTTTCATTTATATTATTACCCTTTGTGACTTTTGACTATGTCATTATGTGACGGATTAACGTTGGCTATTTCAGGATGTATTTTATAGTTATGAGATGATTCGACTTAATGGAACATTCATAAAAAAAAAGTGAGTTAATTCAGATCCAATTGGTGTAAGGACGAAAGAAAGAGTATTTTTGCTTATACACTTGTTGCTTGTATTCATCGATTGAGATTATTTCGCTTGATAAAGCTAAAATAATTTAGAGTACAAAGTAATTAAAACAGTGATCTGAGTATGGATTCTTAAGGGATTGAACGAGACTCGATCATGTATAATTACATCATTATCAAGAATCCATAACCCAATTTTTCTTAATTACATTGTCAAGATCATTGGGTTGATGTCTTCTATATAGCTTATAGTTATATTTGTATTGGAGCTCATACCATTTATGTTCTTTAGGCTGCACGGTCCGTTCGTCTGTATGAATGATTTTATATCTGAATTTGAGGTGTTGGGATGAGCCAAGCCAACTATACGTGAGTGAGAGATGTTGGATTTTCATGGATTTGGGTTGCCCATATGGACTTGACCCAGCCCAAAACCCAAATGGAATAATATAAAAGAGGAAGTTATTTTAAAAAATAACTTCCCCCCTTAGAAAATTACAGAAGAAAATTATGTTATTCATCTTCTCCCTTTTTGAATTCTCATTTTTCCAATTCATTCAAGATGATTAATAAGTGTTCGTACCGTATATTTGAGTCTGATTCTAGTAACCGGACGTACCCAAAGCATTGAATTTACTCCGAATCACACTTCAAGAAGTAAGTTTCCACTACCAATCTCAATTTACATTGATAATTCAAGATACTAAGAAAATAAATCTAAAGGAACAAGTAAATTTGACATAACACATAGAGATATAATTAGCTTGAAATTGCGAAATTGAAAGTTGTTTGAATCAACAAGAACAATGAAATGAACGAGAGAAAGGGAAGAAGGAACTGCATGATTGAGTGAAAAAGGGAAAGGAGTTGGTAATTGATTGATGAGAGTAGTAGAGATGAGAAAGCAATGCATATGAGAGTAGTAATGAAGATTGCAGCTGCGCGAGAGAGACAAAATGAGAGATTCTGTATAAAATATTTTATGTAGAAACATAAGAAATTGATTCGCAATACCACAAAAATTAAAGAATTAGAATTTTAGAAAAATGAGTAATGGAAATCCTATTTAAGAAAAAATAAAATACAAAATCTAAATTTAGATTAATGATTCTATTTCTATTCCAATATATATATTTGGAAATTTTATGGAAATACCGAAAATTGGATATTGATGTACATTTCCACTGACATTCAATTTTTTTTTTTCAATTTTACTGAAAATAACTTTCTAAAATTACAATAGTATATAAATCTCAAAATCACCAAAAAATATGCTCAGATGATATATTTTCGACATATATTCGATATACCTTAGTTCAATTTTCACCAATAAAAAATAAAAAAAAACAATAACAAGAAGAATTGATTATTAAATAAGAAGAAGAAGAAGGAAAATAAGAATAATCAAATTCAAAACATCACAAATTCTTAAACAAACAGTTTTGTATACCTTGCGGGTACCTTAAAGATATCTTTAGAAATTCAATAAGAATATATTGGGTATACATTATGGTACATTTAGGATACTTTGGGTATATTTTTGGAAATACATTGAGAATATTTTGGGAATACCTTGATTCAGTTACACATAAAATCTAACAAAAAACAATTCAAAACATCACAAATTCTTTTGGTCTACTTATCGGAATACTTTGTGTATACATTGAGAATACATTGGGTATATATTTGGAAATTTTATGAAAATACTTCGGAAATATCTTAGGGGTACATTAGGAATATCTTTGGATATTCTCATTACCTTAATAATACTTTGAGTATGTCTTGGGAATTCCCTTGTCCAATCTTATCTAACCATGGTTTATCACTTTCCTCGCTTCCCTATATATCTTAACCCACCCTTCAACCCTGCACATCATCCCTTCTAATTAGTCAAAAATTGCATAATCCACATATTCGATAATGACATCAATTTCTTCTTTTCCATCTCTTACATCTTCTTCACTCAATTCGTTGATGAGTCCATTCTCACTTCTCTCGTGTCAGCTTCCGTCCTCTCTATATTTTCGCATCATGCGCCACTGTCGCTAAGAGATCAATGTGGCTTATCAAACACTTGCTAGAATCTTGCATCCAGATGTCACCACCAATCAAGATAAAAAAGGAAATCAATGTCTATAACTGCAAACACAATAGCGAGTTTTGCAGGTTCCAAAACTTTGAGTTTTGATAGATTATCCTATTTTCTTTTGTTTTTCTTCCTTTCTCATTTTCCAATGTCCAAATCCCATACATTTAACTAAAATAAACAATAATTTTTTATTATAATTTTTTATTGAAAATAAAAACTCTATTCCCATATATATAGTTAAAATCGGAAAAAAATAATGGAACTAGAGTTATCATATTAAGTTATCATAGTTATCCTTTATATATTTTGTTTTAAAGAGCATATTTGATAGAATAAAATATATTTTTATTATTTATTTTATTTTATCCCTTATAAATTAACATTTATAAAAAAAAAATTACTATTATTAAAGTAATATAATAGTAAACAAATATAATATACATATAAATATTGATGCCTTATTTACAATTAGAATAGAGAATAATAGATAGTCAAACTCACTTTATACTTTAAGGGTCTGTTTGGTAAAATTAGATAATAATTTAGTAGCTGAAAATTTGATAGTTAATTCAACTAAAAATATTTGATAAAACTAACTGAAATGGTAGCTAAAAAATGTAAAATGGCATGATATATTTATATAATATTTAAATACATAATACAAATAAATTATATAATATATATACATATTAAATATATTATCCAAATATAATAACTATATCCACCTTTATCATCTAACATATTATATATATATATATAATTTAATAATTATATATTATAACATATTATTGATAAAAAGAATAAGAATATAAAGAAAAAGAAAAATTATAACCTATTATTTTTTAATGCTATTTCTACAAATTATAATTTAGTTTTTTTCCAAAATAAATTACTTTATTAAATAAAAATTATTAGTTAAAAACGGTGTATAAATTTTAAAGATAAAGAATATATTGGAGGTTGTTTTTATAAAATGACTATCTAAATTAAATAATTTAATTTAAATAAATAGTATATTGAAAATACTCTTAATTATTTGCTGTCAAAACCAATTAAAAAAATTATTTAATTGATATTTTTAGTCATAAAAATAGTAAAATATTTTAAATTTATGTCTTATTGCAACAATATATCAATATTAATAAAAATTTAATATCATTAAATTATATTGAGGAAATGGCTATACATTACGTAGCATGCGACATAATATTTTCTGATAGAAAAAAGTTGGCAACCAAAAAAAGAAATTGCAGATATTTATTGAAGAAAGGATAGAAGGTATTAATGAAAAAGAAAAAATCGAAAATTGAGAAATTAAACAATATATAAGAAAAATGGAAAAGGGCCAGTAGAAGCTAAGCACGAGTAATAACGCCACTCAAGGAGTCTCTGCTTGTCTCTTAAAAGCAATCAAGCCCATCCGATACTCCACTTCTGTGTCTTCCATGGCCCCTGCTACTTCCTTCTCTTAAACAACCGCCACCCTCACCTCCACCACCGCAATCACCGCGCCACCGACACTGATCGCACATGGGAGAGCAAAGCCAGCACCAGCACCAACAACAGCCTCAACCGCAACCCCAACCGCAGCCGCTGACGCAGCCCCAATCCCAATCCCAATCCCAATCCCAATCTCAGCCCCAATCACAAATCCAAGGCCAGGTTAAAATTCAGCCCCAGGCGCAGCCCCCCCCTGAATCCGCCACTACCATTACTACAAACACTGAATTAATCAGTATACCTCAGCAAATAACCTCTCCTCCCGCGAAAATCCCTCCTTCCCGTCCTCGTAAAATCCGTAAACTCTCCCCCGACGACCACGCCGCCACCATCAACGATCCCAATTCCTCCCAAATAACAAATGCCGCTCTTGAAACCTCGAAAACCACTGCCAAACCCACCAAAACGAAAACTTTTCAATCGCGAGCCTTGGTCGTCGCCCCTCCGCGTATCATCGCTAGATCGCTTTCCTGCGCCGGCGAAGTGGAGAATGCGATTCGTCATCTTAAGAACGCCGATCCACTTCTCGTTTCCTTGATTGACCTCCACCCTCCCCCTACCTTCGATACTTTCCACACTCCGTTCCTTGCTTTAACTCGAAGCATTCTCTATCAGCAGCTAGCTTTTAAAGCCGGCACTTCAATCTACACTCGATTTATTGCTCTCTGTGGTGGAGAGGCCGGTGTCCTCCCCGAAACTGTTCTTGCTTTGACCCCCCAACAGCTCCGACAAATTGGTGTCTCGGGGCGGAAAGCCAGTTATCTCCATGACCTTGCTAGAAAGTATCACAATGGGATATTGTCCGATTCCGCAATTGTAAATATGGACGATAAATCTCTTTTTACTATGCTTACTATGGTTAATGGGATTGGTTCTTGGTCTGTGCATATGTTTATGATTTTCTCGCTGCACAGACCAGACGTTTTGCCCATTAATGATCTCGGAATCAGGAAAGGGGTGCAGTTGCTGTACAATTTGGAGGACTTGCCCCGTCCGTCACAGATGGATCAATTGTGTGAAAAATGGAGGCCATACAGGTCTGTGGCGGCATGGTACCTTTGGAGATTCGTTGAGACAAAGGGTTCGCCTTCCAGTGCAGTGGCTGTGGCAACTGGTGTTGGTCTGACACAGCAACAGCAAGAGGAACAGCAGCAACCGCAGCTTCTTGATCCAATAAATAGTATTCTCAACCTCGGGTATGTATGATCTTCTCCATCAGCGATATTGTTTTCCGCCTTTTCCTAGTATTTTAATAATTTTGATGTTCCTACTGTAATAGGCTCTTCAATTCTCGTTCCTCACGCATTTATAATTTCACTGAAGTTTTTGTACTTTACTAGTTGGTCATGCTGTGCTAGACAAAAGTAGCTTGTTTCTAGTATACTTCTCTCCAAAACTTATAAATCTGTTTCAACCTTGCCTGCTTTTTATGATAATGGGATTTAATTTAAGTTACAAATTTAATATTCTTAAGTATATATTTTTAAACATGTCTGACACTTGGGGAAAGGAGGGTGGGTGTACCTCAAAGAATCGTGATTGAACTGAATAATAGTTATTAGTAATTTATGAGCTCATTGTTCTAATTGAACACAATTGTTGTCTTTTGAAAGCGTTCTCCCTGTTAATTTGGTCCTTCTATTGTATGACATGAGTAGTTTCCTACTTCCTACCATTGTACCTTCTTGATAAAGTAGGCCTGAAACTCATTCAGGCACGTGATGTTAATAGAAGAAAGAAGTCAACGTATATGTGAAAAAGCATAGATGAAAAATAATTAGAGGCTCTTTCCAATTGAAGAAAACAAGATAAAGGTTAAGTAAATGGACGCTTTGGTTGGTATGTAATATAAAAGTAAGCTCACTTTTGCATTGTTACCCTTTAAACAAAATTGTCTTAGACGTTCATCAAGTAGTTTCAGTTTCAATTTAGAGAAGGAAAATATAGATTTGCATGTTAGACATGTGTTTATATATCATGTTCAATCCACAATTTCTTTTGTATTTATTGGGGAAATAATGAATATTGAAATTTGCCTTTATTCCTAATTGAAGGGGTAATGTGTGAATTTGTGTACTTTCATAAGTATGGAAAAGAATGAGTCTTGAAGCCTATAAGAAATGTAACCAGGAATACTTGAACTGCACCTTAAGTTTTAAGGAGTAAATTTAATTTGGCAAGTTTTTAAGGGGTACGCAAGAATATCCGATTTTTATAGCTGCTGTTTACATTGGTTGCCAATTATAATAATTTATGTGAAATTTTATGTGTCTTCCGTTTACTTCTGGCATCTGAGGGATGCTATCATATTATGCCTTTAAGAAATAAATGGACATTGAAATGTCTGTTGAAAAGAAGAACTTTTTATTTGTCTTGGTGTGATCAATTACCTCCTAGATTTTGTCATCTTCCACTTGTTATTGAAAAGAATGATCTAGACTTTATGCTATTGCTGGGTATTGGATAACTCACTAGATGGGCAGTAGGTCTTTTGCAGTTGCGCTTGCACGAACATATGGAGCCTTAGAAAATTTTATTTTTCTATGTTAAAACCATCCTTTTGAAACTTATGAATCACAGATTGGGGTTGAATGATCTTTTGAACCACTGGAAAAAGGTATCAACCTTGTAGTAAGTTGCCTGATACATTGTCATTTTCATCTCATTTGTTATATACTCGTTCTTTGTGCCTCATGTCATTATTCTCAAATCATCTTCCGACAAATAGTGAACTAATTGCAACAAAGAAGCATCAAGACTCACCAACCAGCTGAAAACATTTCAACTATTTGGCCAACTGGAAATCTATCATTAAATGGTCCATTTGAGTCCAAATAAGGAAAAATTTCTCGTTGTGGCTCCCTAGAGTAAAGCAATGAGTTAATTAGGGGGCTACAGCTATAGTAACATATGAATGGGGAGATGTAAATAATTTACTGGGGACTGTGATACCCAGCTGTTCTCTTATCTGTAGCCTAACTTTTGATAAGATTCTTCTCTAGTAATCATTCATAGGGGAGCTGTGTTTTCGATGTTGCCTAAATCTATAGCATTGTCCTTTAATTTGCAGTACTCTTATTCAAGTAGCTGTGTGGCATTTAAGGTGGGTTGGTTTGTTTGACACTGCTAGGCAGTGAATTTAGGTTGTTGAATTTGAATATAAAATTCTACTAGAGTAATTTAACATAAAAATAGGAATTGCTAAGAATAGATGAATCATGAATGGAGTGTAAGAGGCAGCATGATTTGTCTATCCATGTGATTCCAATACACAGCTAAACAATGTCAAATGTGTGATTTTGGAATCAAGATTAATGATTAATTTCTGAGTACGTATATATTGTTGTATGTTCTCACATGGTAGCATTATACCTTTATGGGCTAGATTGTTGCATGTCATATTGTTTATATGCCATTGCTAGACTATTTCTTTCTTGTATGTATTTGTATTTGTTGTTTCTTATAGTTGTTTTGTACTCTTTAACTTTTAAATGGTTTACTTTTAATATTAGCATAATATTATTTTTCCCTCGCTGTTTTTCACTGTTTTGATTAAATATTTTGTTAGTTGCATATTGTCTTGCTTAAACTACATAAGTTGTTTGTTATCTAATGATTCAGTGAGGCTGAATGGTCAAATTTTATCACAAACCAAGACTCCCTCCCTATTCAAGATAAGCTGCTAGCTACACTCTAAAGGCCATCACTTGAGTCGCTTTTGGGTGAGGCCACTAGATTTTAAACTTGTTAGGCCGCTTTTTTATTTTCTGTCTATTAAATCAAATTTTTGTTCTTGGGTAGGACTAAATTTAGTGTCCTCTAAAAAGATAAAGGTGAGTTGGTGCAATGGTATGACCTCTCCTTTGTGAATGGTAATTTACTTAGTCAAGTCATGGAAACAACCATGTTGCAACAAGAACCAAAAAAGAAAGCAAGAAAAAAAAAATAGAGGGTGGAGATTGGTCATGATTGTGTGACCATTAAAGTATTTGTATAGTACTTCTCAATGAATAAAATTCCCCAATTTTATTTTTTGGACAAATTCCCCAATTATTTCTATAGCATGCAGAATCTTATGATGGTGCAGGAAGGATTTTTTAACTGCACTACCTTGTGTGAAATTATGTATCTTTCAGATTGTACTTGGGTGTAATGATGCATATTTTCATAATGTGTTTTTCTAAAAGCTAACTGCCTTCCTTGTTTTTTGCCATCATACCTTGTGGTGCAGGGCCTGTGCTTGGGGACAATGATTGGGACTTTACATGAGGAATTTGTCGATTACATATATCCAGCAATTAGTTTGACAAGGGTCTGCAAAGCAGCACAGGAAAGTAACGGAGGGCTTGGGAGTTGAGAGGTGTATGTTGTCTAGTAAACTTCTGTTTTAGAAAATTAAATAAAAACTACGTCTGTTGAAGTTCTGTTGTCTTTGATAAGAGATTGGATTTTTCATTGTCAAAATTCTCTTACAGGACGTTATAGAGTTCCAAAGAGCTTCGATGTTTTATCGTGGTTGACTTTGTACTAAATATTTCAAATAGAACCACAATTTTACTGGGAGAAACATTTGAAATTGAGGCATCTCTTCTTTTGAATGGATTGTCACAAATGCCCTTGATAAATTGATTTATGGAATGAGTGAGAAAATACAGATTAAGAATTGTCTTTGTGCTCTAATACGGGTTAAGCTTTAGTGCGTCGTGCTCTGTAGAAAAGCACGACTGCAATTTTACTCTTGTGAGTTAGCAACTTCACTTGTTTAACGTTTGGGTTTTTGTTTCCTGCCCAAAGACTTTCTCGCTAATGCGGTTGGGAGTTGGGCCACAGCTCATAGTAATAGAGTTGGTGGTCTGGTGTTGTAAATTAAATATTTTTTTATCCAATCGGTAAATTATATTATGCATCTGAGTGCACAATATTAAGTGCTTTTAACGAGCTTATGCATATTGGATATATTATTTTATAATTGTAGATATATTATTTTAATAATAATAATTTTTTTTAATTTAACGGTTGTTTTTTCTAATTCTTTATTTTCAACAATTTTTTCTATTTTATTTGTTGTTTTAGGTCGGTCTATTTTTTCATTTTTTAACAAGATTTTCTTACTTATTTTGTTTATATGATTCAATTTGGTTTTTTTTTTTTGTAATTCTTTATTCTATTACAAATGAATGAATATATTTTATTTGAAAATGTGATTTGTAAGAGTGATTTGTAATAATTTATGTAATAATCAAATATAAATAAAAAAATTCATGAAAACATATATAATTATAAAATAATGCATTTACAGTCATTAAATAATGAATATGAATCTAATGAAAAGATGAAATAAATTTATGAAAACAAATAATGAATCTACCGTTATTAAATAATGAATCAGAATCTAAAAAGCAAATAATTAAACACATAAAAAAATAAATAAAATAAATTTATAAAATAAATAATAAATATACAGTTATAAAATAGTATGTCTATAGTATTGAATAATGAATTTGAACTCAGTAAATAAGTAATCAAATATACAAGAAAATATGAAACTGATTCATAAAAACAAATAATGAATTTACATTTATAAAATAATAAATCTATAACTGAATTTACAGTTATTAAAATAATGTATTTACAGTTATTAAATAATGAATCTATAGCAAAACTAGCAATTTTTAACTTCCGCACGCGCGAGTGGATTTTTGGAGCACTTAGCACTATGTAATTAAGTGTAGAGAATAACAACTCGTGTCCAAGCCAACCAATCAATCCGAGTTTGCTTAAACAATTCCAATAATAAATGCACAAACTGCAAAGGAATGTTTATTTGGGAAATATTTTTTTTTGTAGTATTAAAAGAAAGTAATTACAAATTTGTGGCTGTTTTTAGAAAATTTCTAAATTTGTGGTTGTTTGAACAGTAATTTCATATTTGTGGTAATTGATCGGTGCATGCGCCATTCCAATTGACGAGCGACAAGGTGCGCCATTTGTTTGCGTGGCATACGTGCATTAGATTTGTTACTTTATTTGATTTATTTATTAAATTTTGTTAGTTATTCTTTAGAAAACTGAAGATATAATTTATAAATTAAAGTTTAATAAATTATATTTAGTAATAGTTAATGAAAATTAAGTAAATAAATTAAATTAATAAAGTATATATTAAAGCATTTAGAATTTAATGATGCATTATGCAAAATTTAGAAAATAATAATTTCTAAACATTTTGAGAGATTAAAAATGTAGAGAAAACTTATAAAATTTATAAAAATTGTTCAATAACAAGTTTTGTTTGCACATTATTTGCTCTAAAAGTTATTATTATTATAATAATTATTATTATTATATGACCATTAATTGTTAATTAAATTTATTAGTTAGATTTTGGTTAAATATTTTTTAGAAAAATAAAGACAATTTATAAATTTAAAAAACTGAAATTGATAAAAAAAAAAATCTTAATCCAAATTTATCACTGAAATAAAAAAAAGTACAAACCTTATAAGAGTTTTTCATGTGAGAAACTAAAACAAATAAAATTTGAAAGAGCAAAGAAAACTTGAAAGAGCAGGAAAGAAAGAAAGAAGGAAAAAAGTTTTTCTCCAAGAAGAGACTGAACACTCACCTATTTATTTTGCGGTTTGATCAGTTCTAAAACTGTCTAAAAAAAATAAACTAGAGGATTCCTGAAGGGTAGAAAAGCAACGTACATCAGTTAAAGTAGCGTACGTCAGCTATGTGGTGCATGCGCCACTCCAAATGGGGCACTGCAGGAGTGTGCCATTGGGAGTGGCACACCGCAGGCATGATTGATACACACCTCCTTCTTTCTTTTAAAACTATCATATATTTATAAATGCGGTGCGCCATTTGAAGTGGTGCACCGCATGTGTGATTGGCACACACCTCCTTCTCTTTTTTAAAACTAACATAAATTTATAAATAATTTAATATTTATAAAATTTTTAATTACTTCACTTTAAAAAATACCCCTTTATTTGGGTTCTATAGCAACGTTGGTTTGCCACTTTTTTCATTTATCACTGCCAACATACTTGTTGAAATTATCGGCCCTTGTGAAATCAGATTTTGTTAAGTGGCCTTTCTCTGCATGTTTGACAATTATTAGCTTTCAATATCTTTTTTTTTTGGAAAGTATATTTCAATATCTTTAGAACTTCAAATTCATTAGTTCATTTTTTCTGTTTGTTTTGTTTTATTTTATTATTTTTCCCTTCATTTTTGTAAGAAATTTATTGAGTAAACCAAACAAATTATAAAGCATAAAACAGATATCCGAATAGCATATTAGCATCTCAGCCAATAAATTAAAGGGTAGGAGCCAAACAGGACCTAGGACGGCTATAAAAATGCTGTAAATTAGTCACTGCATAACAAGATTACAAAACCAAAGTTAC
Source organism: Balakata baccata (assembly GCA_949630135.1). NCBI lineage: Eukaryota > Viridiplantae > Streptophyta > Magnoliopsida > Malpighiales > Euphorbiaceae > Balakata > Balakata baccata. Next base: position 59,577 of record CATIWF010216949.1, read on the forward strand.
ATCAAACATGGTTAAACTGGGATATTCTTCTCGAATATCTGTTTATTCTCACATATTCTTCTTGTTTTCTCCAATAAAAACCAACCTTAATTTTAACCACTGTTATCTCTATTAATTATAAAATGGATTAAGCCAAGTCTTTTTATTAGCAAAAGATACTAATAGTAGGTTAGTAAGTAACAACCCACTATCATGAACTGCGAAAATTATGACCCTTCTTTCCCTGACCAGCCAGTGGTCGACCTCTATCTCCCACTTTGGGCTAGTCTACCAGCCTTCAGGTCCAAGCCAGCCTTCATTTGGGCTGAACCTGGCTCTGCTGATACAATTCATGGTTCAACAACTTCAGCCCTCACCTATGATCAACTCAATGACTCAGTGCAATCAATTTCAACTGAGTTGCTTCTTCCATTGCACAGAGGGGAAACTGTTGTCATTTTATGCCCACCTGGTCTTGAACTGGTTGAGATCATCTTTGGATGTCAAAGAGCTGGGCTTTTGAGCATACCCATTTTCCCACCTGACCCTTCTTTCACCAACGAAAACTATCATCATCTTATTAGAGTTCTTTCTCAAGCAAACCCCAAAGCTGCCATAGCTGACCACCATTACATTGCCAAAGTTCAACACTATATCTTATCGTCCTCTTCCAATCATAAACTGGTTGAGTTGCTGAGGCGTGTCAGGTGGATTTCTACTGATTATCTCAAGAAAAAGAAGAGGGGTATGATTATAAGGCCTTCTTCTTCTTCATATGATGGGTGCAGACCGGATGAGTTTTATCTGATACAGTACACTTCAGGTGCTACTGAGATCCCAAAACCAGTGCTGGTAACAGCAGGATCAGCTGCTCACAACGTTAGAGTAGCGAGGAAAGCTTATGATCTTCATCCCAACAGTATTATTTTCTCTTGGTTACCTCAGTACCATGATTGTGGCCTTCAATTTTTGTTGCTCGCTGTAGTATCTGGTGCAACCTGTGTCTTAACTTCACCTCTAGCATTTGTGTCCAGGCCTCGCCTATGGCTGGAGCTGATTTCAGAGTTCAAAGCTACTTGCACCCCTGTGCCTTCCTTCACATTACCACTTGTTGTCAAGCGCGGTGGGAATGATCAAGGCACTCGAATCATCAATCTATCGAGTTTGAAAAACTTGATCATCATCAACGAGCCAATTTACAAAGCGTCGGTTAATGAATTCGTCCAAATTTTTAAGCCTTTTGGGCTAAACCCATCATGCATTTCTCCATCCTATGGCCTAGCAGAGAACTGCACCTTTGTTTCAACAGCCTGGAGATCATCAAGCAATAACAATTCCGGTAACTTCCCATCTCACAATAAGCTCTTACCAGTGGCAAAGCTCGTGTATGAAAATGAACAAGATGAAGACGAGGACATGGACATTATAGTTGTAAACGAAGAAACACACGAACCAGTTACAGATGGAGTGGAGGGTGAGGTTTGGGTATCATCTCCGAGCAATTGTTCTGGTTACCTCGGCCACCCATCATTGACAAGAGAAATATTTCAAGCTAGACTGAAGAACAAGGTAAGCAAGTGCTATGTCCGAACAAGTGACAGGGGAATCATCAAAGGGGAAGAAAGATATCTGTATGTTACTGGTAGATGCTCAGATATCATCAGAATCCCAAATGGGGAGAGAATTCACCCTCATTATATAGAGACTGCAGCTCAAAATAGCTGCCCAAAATTCATCAGAGGAGGTTGCCTCGCTGCTTTTGAGATTGCCAACACAATAGCCCTTGTCGCAGAGATGCCAAGAGCTGAAAAGGACGTCAACCTTTTGACGAAGATCTGTGAAACGATCAGAAAAGATGTGATGAAGGAAGAGAGAGTTGAAGTTGGAGTAGTAGTTCTTGTGAAGAGTGGAAATGTACCGAAAACAACTTCAGGTAAAATTCAAAGATGGGCAGCCAAAGATAAGCTGATTAGAGGTAAAATGAGTACAATTATGGAGATGAGATTTGAAAATAATGATGATATTGATAATGATAAGGTTAGCTTGTCACCATCGTCAAGGGTAATAGTCCAAGAAAATAAGAGCAGAAGTACAGAAAGCAGCTCGCTTTCAACCATTTCAACTCGTCACTCTCTGCTTTCTCATTTGTGACTTGTGTTTGGGTATTTAATTATATAAGCGTCAATTGCTTGCTAGCTGTTGTTTTTGGATGAACATGCATAAACGTTGTGAAATTTTCTTTTCCGCATTGCTTCTATCTGGAGTTAATTACATATTGAACTTTCCGATTCTTGCTCTTAAATTATAATTTTTTATTTTATAATACTAAAATTAATGAATTTTATAAATTATTGTAATAAAGTCATCGGTAATCAATTTTCATAAGTTATTAGCTGAAAAATTCATTTTTTATGGATTTGTTGGGTTATAATAGTATTACAATTCAACTACTAATTATCTCTTACCACATTTCTTGACGAGTTGTAAAAAAATATAGTCGGAAGTAACTAATTGTGGTATTGTGATACTATTATTGGCGATAATTTTTCTATAATAATTTATAAAGTTCAGTGATTTTAGTGTTACAAAACAAAAAATTGTGATTTAGATGCAAGTAATGCAAAATTCAGTGACCATAAATATAATTAACCTCTTCTATCTGCTTACTTATAGGAAAAATAATTAGGTAGATCGAGTACTAGATTAATTCAATTATACAGTAACATATATTTAATTATTTTATTTTCATTAATTGAAGTAAAAATAATATATGCATACATATATACACGTCATTATGTGATTAAATTGATATTTAAATAATGTAGTAGATCTAATTTATTTAAAAATTTCTGACCAGCTAATAATCCCAACATTGATTGCTTGGAAAACCTTGAAATTTTTAATCAATTAGAGACAAATTTTATGGATGATAATAATGATAATAATAAACCAATTAGGGTTATCTCAATTGTCACATTGATTGTAAACTCATCATAATAAATATAGCAATATTAGTTATTAATATAAATATAATTATAATAATGGACAAATAAAATATCAAAATTTCATTTCTAAGGAAATACTTAATTTTTTTATTCATTCTTATTTTTTAATTATTTTTTCTTTATTTAATATTTAATTTATTTATTATTTTATTTTTTGCTTATTTTTGTTTTTCATTTTCCATAAAAAATAATATAAAAATATGTCAAAATAAATAAAATATGGGAATTTATGTGTAGAGATTGGAAAGAACACCAACGACAAAGCCACTCTACTCGGTCGATACTGACACTGAAAAACGAAAATTAGGATAATAAATGGGATTAGATACCCCAATAATCCTATATATAATATTACACCAATTTTTTTTTTTGATAATATTAATAAATAAAAGAAAGAAAAAGAAGAGTGATTAAATTAATATATATTTCATGCTTCTACCAAAATAAAATTATTATTTCATGCAATGATTGTGGACTTACGAAAGATGTATATTCGCATGTAAACAATCAGGTTGAATCTTGTCTGGATTCTTTTATATATCATAAAGTAGGTTTTCCTTGGAGTATATTAAAAAATTAGTTCGTGGCAATGATCTTGAATTACATTTTGCGACGTGTGTCCTTAAGTTGGTATTGGCGACAGACTTTCATTCGTTGCCAATTAGGTTATTAGTTTCTTATATTCGGAAAAGCATTGATTTGTTGTATTAGCAGTCTTAATAGCGACGAATTTGCTTATCGTCGCTGATTTAAATAATTAAAAACATACTATATATAAGTATTATACGGTTTTGACCCTAATAAATCCCTCACCGTATTTGTATATGATTTAGTAAAAAAATTAAACTGGATTAAATTAAATGGCTATAGAAATTTCAATTTTCTCTACTTTGATTAATTATTTTTTATCATTATTTATAGTGCATCATTAAATTGTTATCAATAATAATGATAACAACTCCTAGATAAGATGTCAGTGAACATTTTTCTCTTAATTTAATGTATTGAATTTGAGTCCTAATACGAAACACTTTTAAAATTTGAAAGAGTATCTTATATTTTAATGAATCTGATTGGTACAAATTTAGATTAATATGTAGTTGTTTTGTTGTAGATACTAGATGGTGAAAACAAAAACAAATACGAAAATAGTGAAAACATAAAATACTTAAAAGAAAAAGAAAAAGATTTAAAGCAAGGGAGAAGTTTATGGATTGTTACATGATGGACTCTTATTCATGTAGGTATTATAAATTAAGAGTTTATTACATGTGTAAGAGGCAGTTGCAGTTTTATAAATAAAATAAATTTACACAGTTGTCAAATATACGGTATCAATTTTATAAATATCCATCACTCATTGTAGATATATTCATTAGTTGATTACGAAATATTCACTTGTTATAAAATATAGGTTCATTAGCAATAAAATAAAATATTTATTAATAATAATGTAATTATTCATTACATTATCGATACTTGTTCATTTGATATAAATATGTAGATTCATTAAGAATAAAGTAAAAATTTATTAGTTTATTTATAAAGATTTATGAGTTTATTAGTAAATATTTATTTTATTTATTTATGTATTTAATTTAATGGATATATATATATATATATATTTGATATGTAGGTGTGAATCTATTGAATCTTTTTAAAGAAGATATATTATGTATTTAATTTAATGAATATTATATTATTTTTTTAAAATTTTTCTACTAATAAATTAGTAGACTTTTATTTTATTCTTATTGAATTTTTCTCAATACAAACTAATAAATATTTTTCAATAAACAGATGATAAATATTTACGAAATTATCATTATATATTTGATAGGGTTGTAAATTTTACAATATAATTTGAGGAAGTTTATGGAGGATAAATCACCAAACCACATTGGCTACAGCCCAATTAGGAAGCAACGGTCGCACAGTAGGACCAAGGCCCCGGCCCCCAGTAGGCCAGTACTACATGCCGAGTAACATTGCGTCTGGAACATGCATGCGTTCTAAACTACCCACTGTGAGACTTCTTGCTTGCAGCGTTTGGTATTACTTTTGAATATTTTAAAAATAGATTTTGAATTTTTTTATTTAATTGATTAATTTTTTTAATTTTTTATAAATTATTTTTTTAAAATATATTTCTGAAAAAATATCTATTTACCTATTTTTACTTAAAAACAGTTTTCAAAACTAAAAAATTAAAAATGTAATTTTTTTTTAAAAAATTTTTTTTTTCAAACACAATATCAAACGAGATCCACATATTATTTAGCAATGCAAAACTTCACAAGCAAAAGCAACTATTAAAATTTTGGGTAAATTATTATAATATTTATGAGATTTAATTGAATATACTAATTAGTTATTTTATTTTTAGAAATATATTATAAAATCAATTAGATTTGGTTTAGTATACTAAAAAAATTCCATATTAATTTTGAATGTAATATTTTGTTAATTAATTAGAATATTTTGTTAATCAATTAAGAAAATATCAAATATACTCTTATTTATATTTTGATAAATTTAACATTCCGTTAACTTAAAAAATACATTTAAAAAAAGAATAATAATTTTGACATTTTGTTATCAAATTGATGACAATAAAAAATATTTTGGCATTTTTTGAGACAAAAAGAGAATGGCAATTTTGAATTTTTTTTTGTTTTTAACTATAAAAATAAATGAAAGATTATGCAGTATATTAAACCAAATCTGAGAGACTTGATAACGTATTTTCAAAATTAAAGGAACTATTCAACCAGTCCTAAAATTTTTTATTTGATTTCTAACTCCTAAACCATCAATTAAATAGTTGTTTGATCCGTACAGAACAAAATTAAGATGAATAAAATTTTATTTTCAATATGCTAATTTTTTAGGGTTAAGATACATAAAATTTGTAACTTGAGTGAGTGGGGCTAAGCTTGGATCGTTAGTACCCGAGCCCACATGAATCACTGCGACTAGCTGCTAGCTACAAACGAGCCCATGAAAGCGTGCCCGCGAAAAATGGGTCAATGCTCCACTCCTGTTTCATTTGACAGACATCAAGTGGATGGTTAAATGAGATGAAAATATTGGTTCTAATTATATTTCAAGAACTATTTGGTAGACAGCATCTCTCTTTAATTATTATATTTTTTGCCACTGAAATTTTTACTGTACTTCATTTGAGTCCTTAATTATTATTTTGACTTCATGTTAAATTTAAGTGAAATTTAATTATAATTTATAGTACATATTGAGTATTTTAACTATTTCTTTCTTTCTATCAAAATTTTTTTTTACCCTTCATATTTATATATAAGAAATATATAAAAAAATGAAAATGAAGTGATTTATTTCAGTTTAATTAAAAATTTTAAATTCAAATTTTAAAAAAACAGCTCTTTAAAATTTAAAGAGTGTTTTACTGCTTGTGTAGTTCGGCATGTGATTTTAATTGGATGGCTTAAAAAAAATACGTGGTCAAACCAAGAAAACGCTGATAGGACGTTGGAATTGGTGAACGCTGATGAGTGATGATAAAAGAAAAAGAAATAAAAATAGAAAAAAGAAAAGGCGGAAGAAAACTCCTGATTACGGAAAGCAGAAATGGATTGGTGGAAGGAAGCAGCAGCAGAGACAGATATAATGGAAAATAAAAAAGAAATTAATGATGAAGAAAAGAACAGTGAAGAGGAAGGAAGATTTAGAAAGAAATTAATGATATTTTTTAATTTGTGGTACTTATCTAAATTATTTAATATTTTTTTACAAAATTCTAAATTTATGATTGTTTTAAAAATATTTATAAATTTATAGTAATTTTAAGTTACGTATAGTATGCAGTGGAATTCGGGCGGTGTGCACTGGCACCTTATCATTTTTAAAATTTCTTTTTTATTAAGTTGGCATGCATGTTTTATTTGTGAAATTCTATGATAGTATTATTTTGTTTTAATTGTGAAATTTTATAATATTATTATTTTTGTTAATAAAATGTATTTATTAATTTATGGTTAATTAATTTTTAAAAAAAAATAATGACACATAATTAAATTTTACTTCTCACACTATATCATAAAAATACTGTATATATTCAAAATTTCTAACATTATAATAATTAATAATAAGTTAAAAAATTTTAAAAAATCATATTCGTATGTTTCACTGCAGAAAAAAATACTGAAACTATTTCACTGAGGAAAAAAAAGCATACATCAGTCCAAATGGTGCACGTAGTGTGGCGTGCCACACTACTTGAACTGGCGTACCTTCTTAGTACATCACTTGGATTGGTGTACACATAATGGACCAATTTAACTGTCCAAAACGTGAATCTAAAATTTTATAAAAAAAAAACTATAAAATAGTAAATAATTTGGACAGTTACAATAAACGAAGAAATATTTCAGAAATTAAGCAGATGAGCAAGTACCAAAGGATAAAATAAAAGAGAGCGGACAAATAAAGCCATCAATTGCATCACAGAAAGGTGAAGACATTGTTTGGGGTCGAGCGTGGTGTTGCAGAGACACCAAACACCAACATCAGAAAATTCCCCACATTAACCCTCTTTTCTTCTCCTCTTCTCTTGCTTTTTCTTTTTTTTTTTCTCTGAGTTTCAGAATCACTTCCACTACTACAAGACAATTCCTTTACATTCTGGCCCTTTTCTTTTTTTTTTTTTTAATATTATTGTTATTTTGATTTTTTTGTTTTTTAATGTATATTTTCCTTAAAGAAAAAAAATTAAATGGAAATCAGGGTAGCATCAAAGGGGGAAGCAGTACACAAATCTGTTTGGTCATTCGGAGGGGTCAAGTGGGTTAAAGATAAGAAATGGAAAAGGGAGAGAGGGTCCAATAATGAAGGGGCTAATGTGGGTCCCAAAGTGGCAGGGCGTGGGTGAGGGATGAACATGACGTTGTCGGTTGTTTTGTACAGTCAAAAAAAAAAAAAAAAACAATCTCTTCAGTTCACTATGTTTCTATCTATCTATCTATCCATCTCTTCACAAAGTTATTCATCTACTTACTTGCCTCTGGCTTCATCACAAGCAACCAAGCTGTCTCTTGTTGGATATGTAGTTGGCTTGTTGGGAGCACTGAAGCACTTCTCCCCTCCCCTCCTCTTCTACCTTTTATTCTTTTCTTTCTTTCTTACAGTACTAGTGTTGAAGACCCTGATCGATTGTAAAGCTGGTGATGTGGTGGTCTCGGCCTTATTTATTTCCTTCTCTCTCTGTTCTAAGACTCTGAGTTAGGTCCCATTTCATGCTTTGATTTCTTGTTTTCTTTTGAGTTTTTCTTTTGTTTGTATTTTTATTCTTAGTGCAATTACTTCTCCTTTTCTCCATGCTTAAGACGCTTAGATTACGAGGTTTCACTTCATTAACTTCCTAATATAACCTAGTAATATTTCATAATCATTACTAGTTACAAGTTTCCTCAATCTTAAGAAAAGAATAGACCACGATAAGATAAGATAAAAACAAAACCCATCTAGCATTAGCAGCTAGCACTGTTGGAGGGTGAGAGAGATTGAAGATTCAAGATTAATCAGGTTAGCAATTAGCACAGTTTATTAGTTAATGCGTAATAATGGAATTAAGAGGTCAAGAAAATGATGTAAGAACGTCATTGCCTTCAAGTTATAGTCATCAAGCAGTTGAAAGAAGAAGAGATGGGAATCACAATGGCAACACTAACACGCTCCTCACTTACACCCAAACCCTAGATCATCATCACAGAAACACATCGCTTACCCAACCAAGATCTCCCAACATAGATCGCCACTCCCCTTTTTCTAAGGGATCAAACTCCAAGACGGAAGCCAATGTTAGGTACCGAGAATGCCTGAGGAACCACGCCGCCAGCGTCGGAGGCAGCGTTTTCGACGGTTGCGGTGAGTTCATGCCCCGAGGCGAAGAGGGTAGCTCAGAAGCTTTTAAGTGTGCAGCTTGTGATTGCCACCGCAACTTCCACCGTAAGGAGGTGGCCGGAGAAACCCAATTCAGTCCTAGTTCGAGAAGAAGTACTGCTATGGTTCATAGCCTTCAGTTGCCACCGTCGTTACCTTCTCCTACAGTTCATCATCATAGATATTCTTCCATGGGGTTGCACACTAGTCCTACAGCCGCAAACATGGTTCAACCCATGACGGTGGCTTTCGGTGGCGGAGGAAACGAGTCTTCGAGTGAAGATCTTAACGCCTTCCACTCTGCTGAGGGAATGCCGCAGCCACTGCCTTATGCTTTATCCAAGAAAAGGTTTAGGACAAAATTCACTCAAGAACAGAAGGATAAGATGATGGAGTTTGCTGAAAAGATTGGATGGAGAATCAATAAGCAGGATGAAGAAGAAGTGTACAAATTTTGTGGTGATGTTGAGGTGAGGAGGCAAGTTTTCAAAGTGTGGATGCACAATAACAAGAATTTGAAGAAGCAACAGCAGCATCAGGACCAAGAAAAAGAACAGGAGCAGGAGCCACTGTAACAAGAAGAACGATTAATTAGTTTCTGCTTTCATTAAAGATGGAAATTAATGATTAATTCCTTCAGGGTGAGAATGGATAAATGTAGATAATTAAAGCATGGTTAATGGTAGAAGAGTAGAATTGGAGATTGTGTAAAAGAAAAGCTGGCATGAGCAAAATTCTTGAGAGGGAAAAATCTTCCATAATTAAAGATTTGTATAATTTGCAGAATGGTTTTATTATTTTTATAATTTTTGGTTTTTGCAGGATTATTAGTTAGGGAAAAAGCCTGCAATTGCATTGTTTTCCCCCATGGAAGTATATTGGCATTTTCTCACTTCATTATTTTTTAGTTTCAGAATTTGAATTTCTCATCAATTTCTTTTTTCTTCATTTGATTTGAATTTTTAATTGGAGAAGGTAACTTGAAGGCTGGAATATTGTGCTTGATTGTGTTGAAGAATATGCAATGAGCCTCTTAGCTTTTTGGAATTGCATGTATTCCAGTTCTATCAGTATAGGGATTTGAAAACAATATTTCCCATTCATAATCACCATTCCAAATGTATATATACACAGACACAGAGATATGCATATTATAAAATTTATTCATGCGATTTAGTTCTATATTAACCCTAATAACTGTAAAGTACTAATCCCTAATTCATTTTAAAAGTATGGATTAAAATTAATAATTCATTAAGTTAGATAATTCAGGAACTTTCTTCTTGAAAAACTCTAGCCTCTTTTCTCTCTACTTTTCTCTTTTTTTTCTTCTAGCCATTTATCTTTGTTAAGGAAGAGTTATTTTTTGTCATTATTGACTTGAAATCACTCATTTACACCTCATTCTATCAATTTATTTTTCTAAAATAAGTGGTTATTTTACATAAATTTAGGTTTTTATTTTGATTGTTTGTTTTTCGTAATTTTACTATCTTGTTGCGATATTTTATTTTTATATGGGCGATTCAGATATACAAAATATATTTGACTAGACAAATATGTCAAATAAGAATATGGTTGTCTGTATGTACAGAATTGAAATATTATGTATTCCAGTTACTATAGTATTTTCAAATGTGTAGGTATTGTGCCGATTTATTATGTTATTAATCCGAGTGCTGTAACTCTTTTTACAGTTTCATCTTCTATGATTTTTAGTGAATTTTTATGTGTTTCAATCGATGTATTGTTAGTTTGAATAATGAATTTATCTTTCTTGCCAAAAAAAATCATTATAATATAATTTACTTAATAAATTATTTACGACTATATATCTATTGTAAATTATGTTTAAAATAACAAATTATTAAAGTCAACAAATAAAAATATAATCAAAATTATCTCGATAAAAATTTTGCATATAGGATAGAATGTGTACGGTGACTACGTCTTAAACAATATCTTAACGGACGGCTACAGCCGGTGCGGGTGCTGGTGATGATGCGGTTGGCGGCTGTGATGCACCAGACAAAACGTGATTCCTGAGACTAAAATCCAATTAAAACCTTAACTAATGAGGATTTGAAGCGCCAGACAAAACGTGATTCCTGAGATTAAAATCAAATCAAACCCTTATAATTAATTGCAATTATTGAAATATATTTTTCTTATTCTAAGTAATATTTTTTCTTTAAAAGAAAAAAGGCAATATGTTGGAGGAAACAATTAAAACTCACTTGATTTGGTTGCTTAACCATAGGCTCAAAGAGGAACTGGTTTTCTGGGCATTATAACTGAGTTGGCTCACTCCCCCCTGCAAATCAGTTTTAACCTTGTTTAATTTGTAATACAGGCTATCATTATTGTGTTTCTTCCGTTTATTTTGACGACCACCAAATGCAGAATCGAACGATGCAAAAAGTATTAATGCAAAAACCAAACAAAACCCAACAATCCTTGCCATATTTTCTTTTGAATTTTGATTAGTCTCTGATAATTTTTTTAGGGATCGATTTGTAGGTGTTTGGAGTAATGTGCTTAATTGGGTAATGGGTTTTGCTTAATTATATAGGCAACTAATGTGATAATTTTAGGCATTGGTAGTTGTTTTTTTTTTTTTTTTTAACTTTTTTAACTCTCAAATCTGTTCGCTTTCTTTTGAATTAGTCATAAGAATTTCAATTTTTCTGTATTTAGTAGACTTAATTTTGGATTTTGAATTTCATTTTTAAGTCTCCCATTGGATTCACAATTTTTATTTACGAATCAAAATCTAGACTGAATTTGCGTTTTTTGATTATAAAAAATTAGGTAATACTATATATATATATAAAGAGTAAATTTGATGTAAAATAAGTCAAATTCATTCCATCCATTATTAGTGTATTTATACCCTAATGATGTAAACATGATATCAGCCTATCAGGCATATGAAAGATTTAAACAATTTTATATTATTGAAATTAATTTTAAAAAAATGTTTAAAAATCCATTGGGATGATCCATCTATCGAGTTAATTTTATTTATATTATAATTTTTTTAAAAATTAATAAATAATACTTCCATTTTACTAAAATTACTTCTAATTAAATGATAATCGTAAATTTGATCTTACAAGATTTTGTTACATTATTGTTCATATAGATGATATGGAAGCAATTTTCAAGAATTGTATCATTTAAACTACCTTTAGGCATACCCAACCCGAAAAAAATGACTTATAAATATATGAAGGTAGTATTTAGAATTATTGTTGAGCGTGCAAAAGTATATTTTAAATTTTTTAATTTAATTAATTAATTTTATTAATTTTTTATAAACTATTTTTTTAAAATTAATTTAAAAGTTTTGGAAAAAATAAAAATAAAAAAACACTTTTTTTCGAAACTCAATAATATACACTCCTAAATTAGTAAGACAAAGTTTATTAGCCGGTACATGCAGCTCAGATGGTGGAGTGCCCTTTTAACAAACACGAGTTTATGGGTAGTAGTGCACAAAAATTAATCATACCAACTAAATTAAATTAATCCAATTAAATTTAAATTGTAAATTATGGTTTGAATTATTGTAATTTTGAAATTTTCATAAACAGAGTCTTATTTTAGATTAAATAAATATAAATTCAATAAAACCAATGCAAAACCGATAATATATTATTTGCAGAAAAATTATCTAATTTTTTTATTTTTTTACTTGTAGAATTATTAAAATTAAATATTATTTTTAAGGAATGTTTTGATACACTATAATGAAGAAAAATTACTTTAGTAATTTATAAATTATATTTTGAATTTTTAAAAGTTAAAATAGCGTTCTAAATTTTTTTTATTTTGGATGCTTTTTTATGTTTTTATTTTATAAATGCTTTAAGTTAATTTTTTTTGAATTTTTATAATATTTTTTCGTTTTTTCTATTCTGTTCGTTAATTTATTAATTAAACTAACCAAATTAAATCTAAATAATATTGATTTGAATATTTTTTACAGGTTTAGTTAAAAATTGAAATTGTTAAAAACAAATTTTATTATAAATATTTGGTCTACAAAATCGAATTATAATCACCTGTAGGTATGGGTATCGATACTATCAAACCCTCATCTCCATTAAAATTTTCGACTTTTTTCATTTTCCCGCCTCTTTTGTTATTTACCTTCTTAAAACCTGCCATTTTCATTTTCATTATTAAATCGCTGTTCACATTTCACTGTGCTTCTATCCGTTATCATCTCTGTAGTTAACCTTGTTGATGCTTAAACGTTGCTGCGCTCTGGCAAATATAAAACCTTAGGCCTAGCCTCGCTTCTCAAAGGTCGGTGATTTCTATTACTTTGCCCACATTTGCATTTATTTATTTCAATATTCTGTATGTCTTGTCAATTTAAATTGAATCAATCGATAGTTCATCTTTTTGCTTTACGAATTTCCCAATATCTGGAAGAAACGGCTCTGTGATGATCTCTTTCTTCTTGTTCTGTTTGGTTTAATTAATTGCAAACTCGAAACAGAGAGAATTAATGTAGAGAACACTTGCCATTTAGTAAGACTAAATTAGACACAAGCTTAAGAAGGAAAAGCACAATCACACACATGGAAGGCTTCGTTTTTGTCGCACTTATACTTTATCTATTAATTACACATAAGCCCGAGTAAAGAACGATATTGCCACAGATCCACAGCAAGAGACAGAAGTTGTGCGTTTGCTATTTTACATTATCTCTTTGCTTCACTGAAGCCTTAGATTCTTCATTAACCTGCACAAGACAAAAAATCATGAGGTGTGAAATGTCAATTCATTACTATTTCGATGCTTGATTATAATTTATTCTCTTTTTTTTTTTCCCTGTTTTGTTATGACTTGGTTCATCTGAGATTCATTGAGAAAAGCTGGAATCGAATCTTATCTCACATCCAAAATGCTCGCTAAATTTTAATTTTAGGAGAAAATTTCTAGAGGGAGTAAATATTGGTCTGCCTAGTTCTGGGGTACGTTGTTTATTTTTAGTTTTAATTTGTTGATGATGCTTAATGTTTGAGTTAGGTCTAAGAAACAGAATCATGAGTAGGTCTGGGGATTAACGGCAAAAATATAATAATTTATAGTCAGCTCCAGACCATGTGCATGTGATCTAAAACAAGTAGGATTAGATTTCATGTGGCTTTTTCCACATAAAGTCGGATGGACTTACATGTAGAAAATGTATTTCGAGGGGGAACAGGGTCGGTGTCTGATATAGTTTTTAGACGTGTAGCTACCGGGAAAAGAAAAGGGGAAAATGTCACTTGTTTAATTTACTAGTGCCGTTATAGCAACATAATACATTATGTTTAATTTACTGAAAGCCCCTTCAGAGTAATATCAAGTAACCCAGGTTAGCAACGTTGCCTATCTTGGAAGTTGGAAGTGTTCCTATTTTGGGCTAGAGGACATCGCATGCATTATACATTACTCTTTCTCAAGAAAATTTAATGGAAACTTAAAAATTGCTGTCTCTCAATTGCCTGTTTTTTGATGGTTTTACAAGTAAATTTGATGAAGTTCTATGCATGAAAATGTGGTGATAGTAGCAGGAGCAAGTGATGCCTTGACACTTCTTAGGCTATCCCACATCCATCAATTCATGTTTGACGTATCTACCAAGAAAAGAAACAATATAACATGCAAAAAAACAAAGCATTTATCAGCACATACTCTACCTCTCCTCTTCACCAATTCCTCTGTCATTGCTCCCATTAGACCTGTACTTGGGTAGTGGGGCCTGTCCAGATTCTATGTATATGAGATCTTCCACAAGACGATCATAGTGCCTCTTTACTTCTTCAGGGGATTTTCCACCCACAGCCTTGGCTACATTTTGCCACCGGTCTGGGGTGTCCTTGTCATATATTGCCAGTGCCTTCTCGAATAGCTTGTTTTGCTTCGGTGTCCAGGATGAGCTAGAACCATGTGAAGAAGATGAGAAGCAGCTTGATGTCATTTTTATGGTGTAAATACGTTACTATAATGATCTGATACTAAAGAAGGTAACTACCAGTACCACAGACAGAGACTTGGAAGAATTGGGTATCAAAATGGTGAATGATAGGGAAGGAGCACGCGGTCCTAATGCAAAAGAAAATGCTGAAAGGGAAAGAAATTTTGGGAGGAAAAAGAAATAGTGAAGAGTTGCTTCAGTCAAGGGATGATATGGTAAGAGATTGCCGTGCTGCACCTTATAAGCAGAAGAGAGGGAGGTGGGATTCTGCAAGTTGGCGAATATTTTTTTCTAAAGATTAAGATAATAAAATGGGATTCGCTTCCTCAAGCAATGGTAAGAAGGGCCAAGAAATGTAAAGAGAATCCATGTCAAAGGATTGCCAAAGTCTTTTTCTTGTCGTATGATATCATCAGAAAGCTAAATTTTTCGAGAATTTCATCTAGCTAGTGGGGATTAGATCCCAATTCTGAGTCTACCATCAATCATTCTAGCTTTTCAGAAGTTGCATAAATCAAAGTAGTGGCACTTAGATTTTCTTGCTGTTGCTTATCTGGGCAACTTGCCATAATATACCCTTATTAAGTAGTATATGTTTATTTGCCACTCTTTTGTGTGAATAAGATCTTGGATTTGTTTGTTACAATTGTCAATTAAAAACAAAAGAAGGCGAGTGGAGTATCATTCTTTCCTTAGTCCCACTTAGTGACAGCAGTAATGTAATAAGGACAATCCTTGAGTTAGTACTTCGAGTATCCATCCCATAGATAGATAAGTTACGGCATAAAATCTTGCTTTCATATCATGTCCATCATCTATGTCCTATTATTAGCAAATGAATAAGTTCGATTATTGACACCAACCAGACCATTATACGATGAAAATAATCTACTGCACCCAGATAAGAATTGCTGTTTCTCTTGCTTCTCGTCTTATTCAATCTGTAGTGGCTTTTGACTCGAAATTGTAAAATTCAGGATATGTTTGCACCTTTAACTCTTTTTATAAGATGGTTTAAAGGTAGAAAATTGTTAAATTCATTATAAATTCAATTAATTTTTTTACTCTTTTTGATGTGGAATACAATATTAACTTTTCAAGTTAAGTTTGCTGTGAAAGTATAACACAGTTGAGGGTCATTTAGAATGTGAAAATATAACAGATTGTACTGTTCGTAAACTATAACTTTGATATCTTGTAAAATTTAGTAAACAATAAATTTGGATATAAAAAAATTTCAAAAACTAATTTAAAAATAGAGAATTGTTCGTTCTATTATAAATTTTATTAATTTTTTTTTATTCACCCTGATATGGAATCCAGCAGAAATTAATTTAAAACTTCGTGAGTCCGGAATCCGTCTCACGGGACGAGGCGGCACCAAAAGCCTTCTGTGCAGTTTAGTTGCCATCTAAAGAAGAGAAATGTGCATTTGCTTTAGATAATTTTGCTTTTAGTTTTATCATTCAATGCTTATCTTTTAATTGGCTACGTCATTCATATTGGAACTTGGGAACAACGTCATCACGTAAAATGCTTTTGCATACAATGTTCCAACTTCCAAGGGATATCTCGCAAGTGCGGTGAAGCCAGTTTGCTTTTGCGCCTGAAACAGCAGATTCCCTAAATTTCGTTTCGCGGTTCAATGTATCTAATAATAGCTGGTAATTGGTATCTATAACTGATTTATACTGATATTTATCGAAACTGATTTTACTGTTATTATTAAAATATAAAATTACTAATAAAAATATTATTTATACAATATAAAATACATTTTTTTTATTATGATGTATGAATAAATAAAAAATAAAAATGATTACTTTTGATACAATTATTTATTTTAATAATAATAATAATCAAATATAATAATTATGAATAAATATTTTCAATGATTTATAACTTATAAATATAATTAAGAAAAAATTACTAAAAATAATTTGAATTTTTAAGATTATATTAAAATTAAATATTTTTTTATTTAAATTTACAAATTTTTTAAATTTTATTAATTTAATAATTTCTACAAAAATTTGCTGACATGATATAAAATTTTGTCAAAATTAAAAAAATTATGCCGATTAAGAAGTTGAATTATTTTATAAATTTTAAAATACTATTGTTTTTGTTTTTACTAAAATTTTAAAACTTAAAGCTCTGATTAATCCAACTCGAACCAATTGTTGACTTATAATAGGATAGACTAGTTGTTGGCTTATTATAGAATAAAACTTTTTCTGAATAAGTTTTTACCATATTTAAGTCTCGAATTGTCGTGTTTTATTTCTTTCATGTTGATGTATGATCTATGTAGTATATAAGAGATTTTTTTTTTTCTCACCTAGCAGTGGCTTCTTAGAAGTTAGAAACATAAGCCCGTGCTTGTACAAGCTCCTTGGTGAAAATTTTACCTCTCCTGGCTGTATATGATTTAAACCTAGTTCAGGTAATTAATAGGTCTGTTCTGAAACCTAGTAAATACAGCGCCCTTTTTGTACGGCAGGACGTTCAACATTCTTGACTTCGAGCTGATTTCTTTAGCTGTGGTCCCAAGTAGGGCTTCGATTTGTTTCAAGATATTGATAGATTTTTTTATTCCGTATTGTAAAAGATATCTTTTAAGAAACATACGGTCATTCTATGGCTCTAATTAGGATGGTATGGAAACGCTTCATGACACTGTTTTGCAGATTTTCTTTTGCATTTATTGGATTTGCTCTACCTTTTCAAGCTAGTCCACTACTAAACTTGATTGGATATTGGAAGGAGTCCAGTTATGGACTTGTTCTGCTTCATGCTTTCTCTAAAAACTCAGTGCATGTTTCGTAAATTAAAATTAACATTGTTCCGGTGAAAATTTCCTATTCTTCATTCTAATATGTTTTCACTACAGTTTTTATGGAAATTCAATTTATTGGCAAGTAGAGGGAGTGACAGAATTGGAAAAAGATCAACTGATGCTTGGCTTGAGATCGTGCTCACATGCAGGAGAACCAATATGAGATTAAGTCAGGTAAATGCGTGAGGAATCTCTTTAAAAACACAGCATTTTAAAAAGAAAAAAAATTAAGAATCATTATCATTCTAAGTCACCTCAAAAAAAGTTATGTCAATAGCTAAATTCATTGCCTTGTTCTTTCTGGTGGAGCCATGGAGCTCTATTGTCATGTTGTGTCGTCCTTTCTTATGATTGGATTGGAGCAATTAAATCCGAGTCCAAGATGACCCATAGTGCTTGTGGCCATCCTAAGCTTCTCTTTTTCACTTTTTTCCGGGAAAGTGTCAAGGGTATTAAAATTTCTAATTATTTTTATTTATTTTTTTAGTTTTTATAAATGATTTGAATTAGTCCACGCCTCTCTATTTAGAGGAATCTTTGAAATTTGAGTTACCCAAAAAAAGGTTTGTTCTTTCTACCATTGAATCTTCTTCAAGAAAGCATTAGATGAAATAAGAAAGAAAGAAAAAGGATGTTTAGCTCACGGAATGTTCCAAAAGATAAGAAGTGGACACTTGAGGTTCCTGTGGCAACCAGTAGGACCCATTGTAAAATCTTGTGCTTTAGGATGGTATATTCTTTTTTTCGTGCTGGCCACAAATGCTAGCACAGTGAGTATAGAAGACGAGCAAGTAAACCAATTATCAATCTATGGTTGATTTTGAGGTTAATAACAAGAAAAAAAAAAAAAAAGGCAAAACACCGAGGAAGGTTTCCGTTGGTCCTTTTATTTTTCCTCTGGGTAAGAAATACCTTTTTTTTTTAGTAGCCAGTGGACTGGATGAAGTTTCTTGCAGGGAGTAGTAAGCTGGCGAAGAAATTGTGCAAGGAATTTGCACAGGGAAGAGCAGCAGAAAGGCAAAACTAAGGATGGGTGTCTTTGGCACACTGTAACAACAAAATTCTTTTTATCTTAATTGATAGAGCCTACCCAGTAAAAGAAATCAATGCGAAAATGACTAGATGAGAGCATATATAAAGGAATATCCGCAGCATTAAAATTTACATGTTAACTTTTTTTTTGTTGGGTACAAACATTTGAGTTCTTTCCGTAGCAAAAAATTCTCCTAAAGTTTTTGGCAATTTCGTTATTCTAATATATATATATATATATTTAATTAATGCCTTCGCCTCAAACAAGTAATAAGATACGTGTGGTTTATCAATTAAGATAGAGAAATGTTGTCTTGTTACTTAATAGTCTTATGCAGTTGTCATTAACAGAATATATGCCCTTTCCTTCATCTTTTATCTAAGATTTTTTTTTTTTTCCTTTCAAATATCTAGATGGGTCAAAAGTCAACAAATAGCTTAGGCATGCTCCAGTTTTTTGGTAAATAGGCATGCCCCAGTTTTTGTCCCATTCTACCTGAACCATATATCACAGAAAATCATTTTCTTGACCGAGTGTTTGAGCGGGGGATTTTGAATTTTTTTATTTAATTAAATAATTTTTTTAAATTAATTTTTAAAAAAGATATCTATTTAAGTGTGTATTTTGAATTTTTTATTTAATTAATTAATTTTTTTAAATATATTTCTGAAAAAAATATTTATTTATATGTTTCTATTAAAAATAATTTTTAAAATTTAAAAATTTAAAATATAAAATTTTTTCTAAAATGATATTTTTTTGAAATTTAATTTCAAACGAGTCATACATGTTGCTTCGTCCTGGGCATCCGCGTTGACCATTGACCGTGTGATCGACCGTCAACGTGAATGTTCTGTTTAAACTGCCTTATAGAAAATATTAGCTAATATTCCTAGTCACACGAGGGATATATTATCTCTTATGGTGTTGGTGGGATACTAAAATCTGAAATATTAAATTAAATTATTCTAAATTTTGAAAATTTTCAAGATTTGTTGTCATTGATAAACATAATTTATATTTTCTAATTCATAAACCCTAAAATTTCATATCTTCTAACTCAATTTTTGGGACTCATTTCTTAAAATTTTGTAATTTAATTTAATTATGAAGATTTTAAGTCCCGGGTTAGACTACTGCTATATATATATATACTAATTTTTATTACGTGTATTTTGCACGGGATTGTGATGATCATTGATCTATAATACTAAATAGACTAGGATCCATAATATAACAACTCATTAAAATTGATATCAAAATCTGTTCCTGGGCCAACCAACACATAACCCTATTCAATATTTGAGCAAATAAAAAATTATTAAAATTAAAGTGAGAGAATATACTATTTATAAACTTTGGCATTTAACATTAGAAAAGAAGATTAGAAAAACTAAACTATATATATATATATGTTTGAAATTGCTATTAAGTGTTTAAAAAGTAGGTTTTGAATTTTTTTATTTGATTGACTAATTTTTTATAAATTATTTTTTTCAAATATGGTTTTGGATATTTGAAAAAAAAAAATATTTAACTGCTTTTATAAAAAATAGTTTTCAAAACTTAAAAAAATTAAACATATAAATTTTTTTCTGAAAAACAAACTCAATGTCAAATAAGGTTATAATTATCTAATTTTAATAAAATTAAACTTCTAATAAATGAATTATTAATATAGTTCACTAATAATTAAATTATTAAATTATAAAATTAATCTAATTAATTATTACAATCAGGTTGATTTTTCGGTAAATTTATCTGTCCTCATTTTTATATATAGTATGATATGATATATTAGTAGAAACTATTTATATTTATTGAAAATAAAAAGAAAAGAAAAAATTTTCTGGAAGTAAAAATCCTACAATTTTTAATTCAACCCTACTTTATATGGTTGTACTTCTGTTTTGGGCGGCAAATAATTGCGAATGTGAAGTTTGTTACCAGGTAAGGAAATACGACTTTTTATTGTAGTCTTTTGGTATTAAAAAAGAAAAAGAAAAAGATTACAATGTGTCCGTTGGATTTAGGAATCTAATCAAATTATTCAAAATTTAATAGATTTAGCATTTTAAAAAATTAAGTCAAATTGAAATATTAAATTCGATTTGCGTCATTCAAATTTTTATATTGTAAAAAAGTTACTTTTATAAATTAGTAATGTTGTTTTTTTTATATATTTTTTAATATCGGTAATCAAACTAAATTAATAAACAGAAATTTTCAAAAAATTTAAATCATATGTTAGTCGAATTATTTTGAAATTTTCTTCGGATTTGCTATAGTAATCATATATTTTATGTTTAGCTCTATGGACAGTCTGTTTATTTTATATTTTATATACTTATGTGAGTTGAAAATATATTTATTTTACAACTATCCATCCGTAGTATTTCTTTTAAAGATTTTGATTTTAATAACTCACCGGATACAAATGAAATAAAGGAAAAAACGGAAGCAAAAAAACAAAAAGAAAAAGACAGACAGAGACCTCAGCGTGAAATATAGATAGTGGAGGCCTCTGAGGGAAATACAGACAGAGACCTCTATGAGTAATAATAACTATAGGGACAGTGGGGATCCTGAGTAGTTCAGGTCTTAACGCGTGCTTGGAGGAATACTAAATGCTCTTCTTATTTTATTTTTAATGTTATATAATTTAGATTGAAAAATTGATATATGTGTTTCTCTATATTTATGAATAAAGAAAATAATAACACAATAATGTGGAGGAGATTACTTGTCCTGTTAAGTAGATATTGTCCAACCCAACAGTTCTCATGGGAGAAGACTTTTCTTTCATGTTCAAGAAGAAACAAAGTTTATCCCTTTGCTTCGTCAATGTGCTGACTATCAGACTATCTCTTTCCTTCTTGGAAATTGGTATAATGCTTTCACATTAAGCTTATAAGTTTCTTTTAATGAAGTTTGTACAAGGTTCAAACTTCATCAATTCTGACACCCATGTGGATATTTAATCATCCCTCGACCCTTGTCTTCGAAGCTCTTACTTGTTTAAAAGCAGCTTCTAGCTAGATATATAGTGCTTGATCTATTTCATGTGTAATCCGAGATTTTTATAAATTTCTCGCTTCTGACAGAGCAGCTGCTTGTCCTGTTAGGTTATTGTACTTCTATGGATCTTTTTAAGATTTTTTTGGGTTCTTAATTGTGAGCTGAGTCCTTTTTCTTCCATTTGAGCAACCGCCAACACGCAAGGCTATTCTCTTTTTATTTCGACTGTTGTCGAAATAACCGCACATGTATCTCTATAAGATGCTCCAATAACCTTTTTTCATATTTGTAGTATTTATGGAAATTATTTGGAGTTGTTGGATGTCTAGCACCAAGTATCGGGGTTTTCTTTACGGTTAATTCTACTTTATTACCTCCTCAAAGCAACTTGTCGTCGTTAGATACAGGTGCGACATCACTAATTTGCTTCCAGGTTTTATGAAATGTAGAAAACCAACTTAAGTTGCTGAACTTGGCTTGTATTGTTTTTGAATTTTACTTGGAGGTAAAACAATAATTTCTTTGTTATGATTCTGTGAAGGTAATTGAAATTTAGGGGATCTTTTTTGGTTGGCGATTATGATAATAAGCTGCTATGTGCACACTGCACATGCATATTTTCTTTAACAGGGAACTCAATCCAAAGTTTTCAGTTTGCAGATTGAGGGCTGGATGGGAAATGAGGGTGCTCATCACTTGGACGTTTCCTCTTTCTGCACTGTTAAGGTAAAGTGAAAAACACACATGCACAAATTAAAGTTTAGTTTGGACCTAGCGCAAGTGATAAGGAACCTTAGCTGGACTTATAATACAACTTTGTTTGATTTTTGAAGAAAGTTTATTTAATATGGAGCTATAGTTATTATATTTGTATGTGTTGCAAATCACAAGTAGAATTTTACAGGTAGGTTATTTTATGGATTTTTAAAAAAAAAAATTTTTGAAATAATATGAAAAGTCTCATAATTATTTTGTGCTTGACAAAACTGATAAGAAGGGAAATGATTCATTTTTCAACCCAACTAGCTCACAAAATTTTTAATTCAGTTGAATTGAGCTTATGTTTAACTTGAAACAAGCTGATGAAATTCGTAGAGGATATTGTTTTGACCGAAGAGTTCTGAAGTATAAAATTAAAACATGATGTCAAGGTTGAAGAATTTGATGTTTTCTTTCAGTATACAGTACTCTAATTTCTTCCCCAGTTGCTAGTTCAGGAATTAGTATGTCCTCATGACTGTACTTTAACAAATACAGGTTCATAGTTTGATATGCTTAGAGCTCAAGAACTTCATTGATAGAGTCTCGCAGATATATTCGGCCATTGAATCTGCTAGGCCACGATGCAGTAAAGGGTTAAAAGCATTATGCTCATTGGCTATTGCTATGGATAAAGCAAAGCTACTTATCCAGCACTGTTCCGATTGTAGTAAACTCTACTTGGTACTGGAAAAAATTTTATATTTGATTGCCTCATCAGAATTGATTTCTTTGTAGTGATTCATTGAAACCATTTTAATCCATTCAATCGCGCTTAATTTTACATTTTAATTTTGTACTGATAAATATGCCAACCCTATATTTATAGGCATTCACAGCAGATCGGATACTGTTGAGGTGTGAAAACATAAGGAAAGCTTTGGATTTATGCTTAGGTCAAATTCAAAATATGGTTCCAACATTGCTCGCTGCCAAGGTTTGCTTCTATGCTGTCCAGTTATGAACTATATTTATTAAGTAGTATTTACTTTATGATCTGAAATAAGTTCCAAACAGTTTTTTTCCATTTCAGTTGTAATAGGAAGGGAAATTAAATTAAAGTGACAAATGATAAACAACTAATCAGTAATCTATTCCAGTTGGTGCTCTATTTCTTTTTGAGGTTTAGCTAATTGGTAAAAACCTTTTTAACTAAGCAATTGCACAATCAAGCTAGTTATATTTCAGGCAATGTCTCCATTTGCCTGTTGTAGACTGACTTGTACGTCAAAGCAGATATGATGGTGAGTCTAAAACGTCTTTGACCTTATGCATATAGGAGAAGAGATCAAGTTTGAAAATCATAATATCAAAGAAATGGAGCTATCATAATTTATTCCTTATCCATCTGCTCATCTTTATCATTTACTCCATTCAAGAATTAATAAGAAAAATATTATTAACTGCAGATTTCTGGAATTATTGAAGATCTTAGGGGCGCAAAGTTTCACTTAGAGTCTTCTGAAGATGAGGCTGGAAAGGTTATGAAAGCGCTGCTTAAACGGGACATGCCTGCATCAGATTCTTTCAACAGGGAGGAGCTTGAAGCCCTCAAATTTGCAGCTCTGAGACTGAAAATTATATCCCCAGTAGCAGTGGTGATAGAGAAGAGGTCCATCAACAAAGTGCATGATAGAATTCGTGATACCGACCCAAAAAAGAAAATCTTGGCGTATTTATTGTACCTTTTGAAGAAATATGCAGGACAGCTTGGGCAATTGCAAAGTGAGGATCACCTTGCTTATCAACATGAGGCTTATGAGACTCAAACTGATAATTCTGCAAGAACTGATGAACCTCCGCTGGAATTTAAGTGTCCCATCTCTATGAGAATAATGTTTGATCCAGTCATCATTTCCTCTGGGAAAACATATGAGCGAGTTTGGATTGAGAAATGGTTTAAAGAAGGCCATGATATATGTCCAGTAACGCATGTGAGGCTGGATAATCTATTGCTGACTCCAAATGCTGCAATGAAAGGCCTTATTTCAAAGTGGTCTTCAGATCATGGAATCACTGTATCAGAGCCGTGTATGCAGTCGAATCTGGATCCGGTTTTCTTACAGACGTTTTCATCCTTCAGATCCATTGCTAGCATCGGCAGTTCATTGAATGATTTGCGTCTTCAAGTGAGCAATGTCTCGCTTCAATCTTCAGATAAAAATCTTGATTCAGATTCATTTAATAATGACAAAAACGTTGATTCGAGTGTTGGATCCCCTCAAATTAATGATGGTGGTTGCAGAAGTTGCATACCTGTAAGTAGCTGTAGCGTTAGCTTGGCATGGCTCTCCAAACTTGATTCACTTTCATGGGGATCCCGAAGAAAGGCAGTGCGAGATATTAAAGAACAACTGGACAAAAAAGAGAAGGAATTTGATTTGGAGTTGGATAGCAGTTATATGAAGCCACTCATTAAATTCTTGAAGAATGCGCGTGATTTTCGTGATGTAAATGCCCTGAATGATTCATCTGATGTTCTTTTGTCAATTCTAAATGCGAGCAGGTGGGTCTTCTATTGCTGCTATTGGTTGTTTGTCAATGCATTTAACATTTTTTTTTTTGTTCATAATCTACTTACTAAAGTTCTCTGTCACCGTCATTTACATGTCTCCCATTGTTGCATTATGGATTTTTTTTTTCTCATCAGAATCGAAGTGCCTTTCTTTGATGAAGACACAATCTGCACACTGGCATCGTTTCTTGATTCTGAAATGACTGGAAAGGCTCTTGAAATCATGGAAATGTTATCAAGCCAACCCTGTTATATGTCTGGAATTGCGAAATCAGGTGTTCTACCTTCAATTTTGAAAGTCCTTGATACACAGACTAGAGAATTCCAAGAGCATGCCATGAAGATACTCTTCAATTTGTCCTGCAACAATGATATAGCATATCACATTCTGTATTTGGGCTGCATTCCTAAACTGGTTCCTTTTCTAGGTGATCCGAGTCTTGCAGGCTATTGCCTTGGAATTATAAAAATAATATGTGATACTGAGGAGGGTATGAGTGCAATTGCTGAAACCACTTCTTGCATCGATTCGATTGCCACACTTATAGAAACTGGTACTGAGCTGGAACAAGAAACTGCAATGCAAGTTCTGCTCTCTCTGTCTTATGAGCATACGGAGCAGTGTGTGCACATCAATATGCGAGAAAGCATTGTCCTATCTCTCTTCAATATGAAAATTAATGGGAATGAAAGAAGAAAGATTGTTGCAACAGAATTGCTGCAGATCTTGGGACATAGGACAGCAGAAACCGATGTTTCAGATTGTTCTACTTCCAGTGTTGGCTTTAGCACAGATTCGACAAGTGACTCATGTAATCACCCTAAAAAGAAAAGGTTATTACCTTCCATGGGATTTTCACATCTAGGAAAAAGAATTTCAAGATTCTTTTTTCATGACTAGAACTGCAAGCGCAAAGATTGAGGTCTGACGAGAAGGAACCGGCAACACTTGGTCAAAATATAAGATAGGTAACGCTATAGCTGGTAATTGTAATTAGAGGTGTTTAAATTTTTGTACAGACTTATGAAAAACAGAGCCTGCCTGTCTGCATGGTATAGGAATAGGAATATACAATTTTGCTGGTTTTGTGGTAAGCAAATTTCTTAACCTTTTAGTTCAAATTCATTCTTGTATTTGGGAAGGAGAAATGATATTTGTCCAAACAATTATTTTTTTTTTTTGTACTAATTTGCATTAAAATTAATATTTTAATGCAAATTGGGCAATAATTGGAAAAAAAATGTGGTGGGACAAGTAACATTTCTTGGTGAGAATTTCTAACTATCTATTGCTTCATGGAGCAATTGTCAATAAGTTTTAATTTATGATATTGATCTAATAAGTAATAACATATTTTTTTAAAAGAATTAGTGAATTATATTCTTATGGAAAAAAATATAATTTACAAGAACATAATTCAAAATTTTACTAGCAAAATATATTATTAATTTAATTTATGAACATATATATAGAGAGACAGACAGACATATAAAAAAATGGTTACTAATAATGAATCTGTATGGGTGAAAAAATGGTTCTATTTCATTTATTTGTTGGTTGTTAATGAGGTAGCAATCTTTGGTATGTTAATGGAATTTCCACTTTTAATCAAAAATTAATAAAAGAGAAATGCTAGTACTACATGAATACATGAAAATGGCGAAACTGGGCTAACATATTGGGCCCAACTAAATGCATAGATGAGTATTGGGCCCATTTATATGTGGCTCAATGGGCTTTTCATTTTCCTTTTTCATAAATAAAACGAGTTTCACTTGAAAAGGAGCCCTTTCTTGCTCGCCCGCTGTTCCCTCACTCGCTGCAACCTTCAAAACCTTGGCCGCCTGCTCCCTACTCGCTCTGTGCGCAATTATCGTTTCGCCTTCGTTCAGGTAATTCTCCGCCCTTCTCTTTCTCTCTTTCCTAAGTACTCTATGCTAGTCAGTGATAGTCAGGAATAGGTTCTTTGGCAGAATACGATGCGCTTAGTAGCAGTCATCTCCCCTGTCTGTGAAAGGCAGGATGGGCTTTTTCCAACCTGAGGAATGGCTTGGGTGGGAATAGAAAGGCCTATTGGCTAGTCTCTGTTGGAATAACTAAAGAATGAAAAGAGGCAGCCTCACTAACTGAGATTACCAACTGCTAAAAGAAGGGGTCTGTTGAGTTTAACATTGAATAAAAAGTACCAAGATTGTCTGTGTTCCTATTGAATAACCGAGATAAGATTCCTATTGACCTAAAAGGATACTCTCCAAAGGTCTCAGGTTGAGTTTATCTCTTTGTTCTGGTTTTCTACCCCGCCCTAGAAAGGGCTTTTTCTCTTCGTTTCTGATTTAGTTCCAAGCTACAACTTAGAGGTATCTTTTGTAGCGAAGACTGAGTTATTGATCTCGTTATGGCTAAGCCAAGGCTTTTATGTTATGGGTTTGGATTCTCATGCTCCTATACTGCTTGCTACGGATGTTCATTTAAGTCATCTATTTTTGCCCTTTTAAGCTCCAAAATTATTTTTTTCTCTTTGGTTATCGGGAAAGTAAAAATAGCTTCTTTCTAAGATTTTTTTTTCCTGTTTTCTGGTTGCGTTATTTATTGTTTAATAGTTTTAACAATTATTTCTTTGCTTTTTTAAATTTCAGATATTGCAAGGCATCAAGATTTTGGGTTTTCTATTTGTACATCTTTGAGACATGAATTTGAAGCTATTACTTAATAGGCAAACAATTGACTACTTATCGAGATCCAATAGAAGACTGCTGTCTCTCTACCCAAATTATATCTACAGAGATTTCTCTACTGTCACACTCTCTGTTCCTGCTTCCATTTATTCACCAAGCATTGATGTTAGAACTACTCTGCAGAACCCTACATTCTTGGAACATAATTTTTCCTTGAGGAGATACTTGCACTCCGCTCAACAAACTAAGCTAAGGGAATTGGGTGTTAAGCCAATATTCAATTCCAGTGATTCTGAAGAGGAGGATGGAACCATGAATGAGTTCTTATCTCGATTTGTGTGGTCAATGCGTGGGAAGTTATCTGAAGTTTACCCAGATTATGATAAGCAGACAATTGATGGCATGCTTTTAATTATAGTTGGAAAAGTTGTGTCAGAGATGGAAAAAAGTAGCCCAGAGCAGATGCTTGGTGCCTTGGTGGCCGTGCCATCACAGGATTTTAGTGAAGATTTGTGGAGAACAGCATTGGATGTGAGTAATTCAGTATTGGAGGATATGGAAAAGGAAAGGAAGAAGGAGAAGATGAAGGGATTTTTGCAGTCTGAAGAGGTAACGGAAATGTGTAGGTTTGCTGGTGAAATTGGTATCCGTGGGGATTTGCTGAGAGAGCTCAGGTTTAAATGGGCTCGTGAAAAGATGGAAGAGAGTGAGTTTTATGCAAGTTTGGAGAAGCTTAAAGCCCTGGAAAAAGAGGAAGCAAATGAAAGGAATGCTGGAACAACGGCTGAAATAGCTATTATGAGTGAGGAAGCAAAGGTCATCTCTCTTCCTAAGAGACATGGAAAGATAAAATACAAGATTTATGGACTTGATCTTTCTGATCCAAAGTGGGCTGAAGTTTCTGATAAGATTCATGAGGCAGGAGAGATCATTTGGCCTCATGAAGCAAAGCCAATACATGGGAAATGCAAACTGGTTACTGAGAAAATTCTTTCGCTGAAAGAGGAGGATGACCTGTCCCAACTGCTTGCTGAATGGGTAGAGCTTCTAAAACCTACCAGGATTGATTGGATGGCTCTGCTTGACAAGTTGAAAGAACGGAACAAAAACACATTCTTAAAGGTACAACAGCAATTTGTTTTATTTTTCTTTTATTGTTTTGGATAATTATGTGATAGCATGATATTAAGGAGACCAGTCATCAATTTTAAAAAATGGTGGAAAGTGTGGTATGAAAAGTTCAAGTGCGTACAGCATTTCTTTTCACAAAAATCTTTCAAATAAGTATTTGTGAGCTTGCTTCTAAAATTTCCTAGAATAAAATAGTACTTCAAAATTCCCTTTCCTGGAACCGTGGCTACCTTTAAGTTGTGCTACTTTATTTTTATAGTCCTCGAGGACGCAGGTTTATTGGCTTCTTGTTTTCTTCAGTGTTTCTTTTTATGGTGTCTCGTAGATGTTCTTCAGCTTGTCATGACTTTTTAGTGTTTGATGTTTTTGAGGAGAAAAATAATGTATTGGTGCATTGGCTCTTCTTATTGCAAGGAGAAAGACCAGAAATGTCACTTGGAGAAATGACTTATCTCCAGCTGACTAAGTAAGCACTATTCATGTTGAAGCTACCGATATTAAATGAGGGCCCTTTTGTTTTAATGATAATATTTTGCTAAATAATGTGATGTGGGTATCCAAAGCTGTGCATTTGTAATTGACTGGTCTAGTTATGTGAGAAAGATGGGCAAATGTGTTTCTTTTCTTCAGATTTTCAGTAACTCAGGTGTGATTTGTGCCTGCTTGCATGCTTGTGCACATCCAAGTGGTCTTGATCTCTTTGTTTATATCCAGCTGGTTTAGAAAACATCATACTTTGTCTTCTTTTCTGCCTTGTGAGTTTCATTTAGTGATGCTGTATAACTCTGTCATTTAAGGTAAAGTTTAAGCTGAACTGCTCAATCGCTCTATGCTGATCTGGTTCAATCGATTTGACTTGTAGGTAGCTGAACACTTGTTGAGTGAAAAATCATTCCAGCCAAATATTCGTGATTACTCTATGCTTATTGATGCTTATGCTAAAGAGGACCATTTAGAAGATGCTGAGAGGATTCTAAAGAAAATGAATGAAAATGGTATTATACCTGATATTTTAATAGCCACCACTTTGGTGCACATGTACAGCAAGGCAGGGAATCTAAACCGTGCTAAAGAAGCATTTGAAACCTTGAGGAGCCATGAATTCCGACCGGACATAAAGGTCTACTATTCAATGATAACGGCATATGTAAATGCTGGTCAACCCAAGTTGGGTGAGTCATTGATGAGAGAGATGGAGGCAGGAGACATCAAACCCACAGAGGAGATATACATGGCATTGCTTCGCTCATTTGCCCAACATGGTGATGTTGGTGGAGCTAGTAGAATTGCAACCAGTATGCAGTTTGCTGGATTCCAGCCAAGTTTGGAATCTTGTGCATTGCTTGTTGAAGCACATTCACAAGCTGGTGATCCTGATCACGCAAGGAGCAATTTTGACTATATGATAAGAGTTGGACATAGGCCTGATGATAGGTGTACCGCTAGCATGATTGCAGCTTATGAGAAGAAGAATTTGTTGGATAAGGCCCTAGATCTTTTATTGCACCTTCAGAAGGATGGGTTTGAGCCAGGACTTGCTACTTGTACTGTTCTTGTTGACTGGTTGGGTAAATTACAGTTGGTTGACGAGGCCGAGCAGCTTCTGGGTAAGATTGCTGAGCAGGGTGAAGCTCCTCCTTTCAAGATTCACATAAGCCTTTGCGATATGTATGCAAGGGCTGGAAATGAAAAAAAGGTTCTTCAAACCCTAGGAGTTCTGGAAAGTAAGAAGGAGCTGTTGGGTTCAAATGACTTTGAGAGGGTTATAAATGCGCTTATTGCTGGAGGCTTTATGCAGGACGCCCAAAAGGTAAAAGCTCTAATGGAGGCCCAGGGTTTTGCTGCATCGAACCATATAAAGGTGGCCTTGATGGCAGATCAAACTTTCAGTCGCAAGAGACCAACATCATAGCCTAGTGACTTTGATTTTAAGCCATTGGCTAGCAGAGAAGAGAAAGAACAACGTGTTCAGTGTTTATTTTTGAACTCCAATGCTACTTTTATAGGTGGGATTTGATCAATGAAGCGACAGCTGATAACCTTTTCGGTGGCTTACAATTTCAAGCATCCCAAGTGAGTTTTTGCTATAGTTATTATACACTTGTTTTCTCGAGGCATTAACTGATTTTGAACATGGTACGATGACCCATTGTAATAA
Source organism: Balakata baccata (assembly GCA_949630135.1). NCBI lineage: Eukaryota > Viridiplantae > Streptophyta > Magnoliopsida > Malpighiales > Euphorbiaceae > Balakata > Balakata baccata. The sequence goes on from CATIWF010216949.1 coordinate 90,583, forward strand.
TAATTTGAAAGAGGTAGCTTTCCTTATTCCCTATCAGTTGAACGGGCAGTTCTGGATACAACATTTTTGTCATTCTGTGTTGCATTGCCGATTGTTTCCATCTGTTTTGCTCGTGTGCATAGCATTGCATATCATGCTCTTCTTGTCTTGTAGTTCTTGCATCATGTATCTGAACTGAAGTTTTAATCTAACTGTGCTTTTTCACATGCTTTGGTTTACAATTGGAATGCAAGTCTTGATGTTGTAAGATTTCGACGGTGTATTAATCCTTGAATGGGCTGGTGTCAGAGTGAACTTTATCACAAACTAATAGTATTCTCCTCTTATGAATTCATTTAGCCGCCTCAGTTCTCTACTTTGCTGCTCTACACTGCCGCTCGAACAACATCTACAATGGAAATCATCCCAACTATCTTCCCATCTATCACGGGAAGATGCCGAATGTGATGATCTATAAAATGAAAAGTCATTAACAGTTCGGTATTGCTGCTATGCAATCAAATTCAGGAAGTAAATCAACTGCACATGAATGTTAAACATACTTGCTTAAGCACCTGTCGTAAGCTGCATTCCTTGAAGAATGTTCATATCTGATTTCACTGTTGATTGGGGAGGCACGAAATCCAAGGCCCAGTTTTCCATCTCCCTTTATCTTCAGGACATCGGCGACTGTTAAATTCTCCAGTCACTTGTCCGGCGTTGGAGAGGAGGTTACACATCCAAAACGTGAGAACATTTTTTTCTCTTCTCAACTGATTCTCCACAATTTAAATGCTTTTGAAATCCTAGCTTGAGTATTTTTTTGGCAAGATCCGACTCCTCGGATGACTCGCTGCATTCTTTCCTGCTTCTAGAAAACCATAATTAATTTCATAAAATTTCCGCTTCATTGTTTATTACAAGCTTTTATTCAATAAATTTATCTAATGCATATCTTTTGTGTCTTCAACTTTGAATATCATGCGAGTTTAATTTCTTTTCTCCCCATTCAACACTCTTATTTTTCTGAGAATATGTGATGTGCAAGATAATGTATTTGTTTAAATATGCAAAAGGTATGGAAAACAATTAGAGCATAAAATGAATTTTGCGAGGAATTAGCATACCTTAAAAGCAAGATTAGAGTTCTTTAGAAAACTCAAAGCTTTTGTGTTTCTGAAGATATAAAATGGCCTGAAAATTTCGCATTTTTGAAGGAGAAGACACGAAGACTATCTTGTCAAGCAAATCTATACTTTTTTCTCCTTGGAGTTCTTTTCTTGATTGCTGGACGAATAAAAGAGAATATACTCGTAGATTTTTGCCTTGTCATGCACCGTTGCTTAAAATCTTATTTGCTCCAATCTACAAATATATCACGTGGAAAGAAGGAGTCATAAAAATGGCTGAGCAAAAGATTCAGGCAAACTACATACTTGAAGTGCCCTTTGGGCAGAAAATCATTTGCCCTAACCCTATATATTATCAGAACTGGATAGAGAGAAAATAGCTGAAGAGTGAAGACAACAAAAATGAGAGATGCTGGTTCTCATAGAGAAGGAAATGTGATCTAAAGAATCCACATTTTCCTCTCAAGTAAAGCCTTGCCCACTAAAGGGGCAAAGAAATGAAAAGTGAAGATTGTGAATTTGAAGTCTGCTATGCTAACAGTTCTTAAAGCTTTTGGAGGTATCAAGTGAAAATTTATTAATGCCATATTTCCCAATGAGAATTGACATCACCATTAGCAATAACTCAAAAAACCAATATCCATTTTCTTTGTTATACTTCTTTTATCTTTTCTATCATCAGCAATGGCAGATCAGAGACCGTTCGGTCGCTTTCGGCTGCCTTGGCTGTCAGCTGTGACTGCACCTCGTCCTGAACCCCAAACCATTCGTCCAACAGTTGAAATTGTAGCCCCTTCGCAACCTCAGCGTCCACCATTTCGACCTGCAGGTATAGCCCAACAAAGAACAGAACCTCAGCCACCATCACCGCCTCGTGCAACTACTGAATCTCAGCTCATGGTTGAGGCACCTCAAAGAACAGAACCCCAGCCACTATCACCACCTCGTGCAACTACTGAATCTCAGGTCCTTGCTCAGCCAGCTTCACCATCTCGTGCAGCAACCCAGACAAGAGCTGCCTCTATGCCACCATCAACATCTCGTTCAACAAGTGAAGCCCCTGCTGCCTCTGAAACCCGTTCACAATTTCGTGCAGGCCCACGGCCAAGAGCTGCATCTGTGCCACCATCTCCAACTAGAACCACTGTCCAGCCCCAACCAACTCTGCTAACAGTCCCACAACGACTATCAGCATCCCGTTTGGTCTCTCAGCCTGCAGGCCAAACATCCTCACTACCCTCTTCTCCATCTAGGAGGGCTACTCAAGTGCAGCCAACAGTTTCTCAGCCCTCCTCACCACCAAAGAGATCACAACCAACTGTACAAGATACCTCAATGTTTCCACCGCCAGCTTCTCAACAAGCACCAAAGCCAGCAGCGTCGCTGTCAGAAGCGGTAGAAAATGTCAAGGAAGCTGAAAAAGGAAAAACAGATGTGGAACTTCAAAGAGAAGGAAAGATAAATGGTCCAGCTAAAGAAGAGGAAGGACAAGCCAAAGAGGTAATGAGTTCCACATCTAATATTGAACAGAAGCAGCAAAAGGAAGCTAACAAGACAATGACTGCTGATTCCAATGGAGAACAAATCAAAACTGTACGTTCAACTCATCCAAAGCCCAGGAATAGATTAAATGGATCTCATCAAAAGCCAGGCATGTCAAATGGAGAACAAGTTCCATTGCAAAAAGAAATTAGGGATGTCATTACCAAATTCGTTCATAAGCTGGCAACAGGGCAGCTAAAGTATCCCATGGATGAAAAACCAGTTAGCATTGTAACGATAGCTGGGGAAAATAGAGGAGCATCCATGCATGTGGGTTCTGAACCAGCAAGAAAGGATGAGTCGATACATATTCGCCTTGATTATAAGCTCAACCCAGATGACAGCACTGGAGCAACCACTGATGGAGAAGAAAGCGCTCAAGGAAAAAAATCGAAGAATCCAACAGGCGAAGAGCCAGTTAAAAAAGCATTTATTAACAGCAATACACAGTGTATCAATAACTCAATGGTGCTTGAAAGTTCAGTCACTGAGGGAAATCCTGGTGTGCACCTGGTTCTCTCTCATAACCTAGCAGAACCCATTAAGCCAGGTGCTAAACCCGAGTCTCTGGGGAAGCACAAATCTGAATTTAGCGTCACCCCTGCCCAGAAGCTTACTTATGATCCCACAATAAGGCCAAGATATCTAAAAGGGCATTTCTTGGAATCAAGTGACTCGGACCCTGATAATCCGAAAAGCCTCGAAGACATGGCTGTCATTATATCTGCAGGGAGAAGAGCAAGGACAGAGACATAGGTGTTCTCTGGATCTCTGAGCTAAGCTAAAGATGACTTTACAGCATCTATCCACAAGCATACACAAGCAATTATGTAAATGATAATAACAATGAATTACAAAAATGATAATAAGGATGCAGTGTCATTCAGAAAGTCGTGATTTTTATGTATAATGCTTCAGCATATTATGATAAAGAATGTTTTGTGCATTCTACTTCACAACTTAACAAGGATGAAGGATCAACAAAAGGGAATATAAGATAAATTTAATCCGTGATAAGAAGGAATTGCACAGTGATAATAGATTTCTGTAACTACAATTCGGCATATAAATAAGTGTTTCAACTTATGTAGGACAAGCATGCACAAGCGAAAATTAATGAAAAGATGCAACTCCTAAAAGTGCTTCCTTTTAAGAAATATGTACATCAAAACTCTTGGGACATGAATCTGGCCAAAGATGGTAAAATAGAATTGTCATTCACAAGCCGGTTTAGTGTCAAAGCTACTCAAGCAAATAGAGAAGGCTTGGAAGGCAGACAGTGGATAGCGATAGTCCATGGTGAATATGTCTTTCCCAATCTTTCCAAATTGTAGGATAACTTTTTCCTGTTCTTCTGCTGGCACGTTTTGGTTGGGCTCTGCAGCCGCCACCAGCTGAAAATTCTTCACAGAGGCAACTGTAACACGTCCTTTAAAATTTAGGCACCAGCATTGCAACTGCTCATGCCATCTTGGTGCTTTATTTTTCAAAACCAAGGAATCTTTTTTGTTGAAAGTTGGTTCAATTGATTCAGCAAGGCTAGTTGTACTGAATTCAATAAGTTGCTCTTTTGTTTTTGAATTGGACAACGGAAGAGATTGCCCATTGCAACTTGTGAATTCTGTTGGAGTAGGAGCATTTCCCCCTTCTTGAATTGCAGAGAAAGGGATTGAATGCATGTTGCACTGCATTCTTCTTGGGCCTCTTGTTCGGAGTACATTGAGCTCATAAGAAATAGTAGCGACATTATAGTTTCTGGCAGGTACCGTTGAAGATACCTGGACTGAATGTATTTTTCTGGGTGGCTTACAATTGGATTGCATTGTTGGATGAGGAGGCTGACTATCATAGATGGTGAATTTTGTTCCCAGGAAATTAGACCTGCGTAGAACTTGCCACTCAGTTGTATGCAAGAAGAGAACAACAATACAAAGATCAGAATGCCAAATAGTTAAATCTACCTCAGTTTTCCAACATAGGTATTGCTTGTTCGACAGAAATCACTTCCAACAAATGATATTTGAAATTCAGTACTTGTTGCCCTTCTGATCTTCTTTGCTGCTAATAGCAGTTTACTCATATCACCAGAAAGAGCTGCAGTTTAAGAATATCATATCACTAGCTGAAGCACATGGTTTACCAGATCAAAGAATCTAATCATAGACAAGAACCAGAATTCCAAAATAAGTATCATGAAGTAGCAATATGAGTTGCATGTCATCACTTCAAAAGTTTTAAATCTGATTTTCGGAAAAACACATTCAAAAAAATGTATGCTGTTCAACTAAGCTCCAAAGAATACCAATATTTAGTCAACTAACAGAAAAAGAATGACAAAAACAATAAAAAATTTAAAAATTTTCTTTGTAATAAATACATAATAAATCATCAGATCAAGAACAGAGCCAATGCAAATATGTTTTTATTCCTTTCAAAGTTCAAAACAAGCCCAATCAGACACCCAACAAGAAACCATTTCTTAAATTCTATGCACTCTTTGATTAAAACAATAACAAGAAAAAAAAAATTCCGAGTAAAGATATTTACCAGGGCTTAAACCAAGATATAAAAGATAAGTTGAAGTTGCCTTTTCCCGTCTAATAAAGCATTGAATAGGAGAATCTCTTGGCCCCGGCTGAAAAAGTAGCACCAGAGAGAAGAAGAATCATATAAATTAGTAGCTTGCAAATTAGCGAAACAAAAAACACTAACTGGAAAAAGAAAAAATTAAACAAAAAGGCAAAGAAAGAAACCTGCTTTAGCGAGATGGGGAAAGTAAGCCAGCCACATTGCTCAGGAGTCTTGACAATTTCTTTAGTGATATCCCTCCAAGACTTACAAACTGAAGCACAAGCAACAACATCTCTGCGGGCAGGCCATGAGGTCTCATTGGCCTCAACACGCTGAATTATGTCATGGAGCAACTCCGGGGGCAAGTTTGCCCACGGGCTCTGATCAATTACGTCACATGGCAATTCAGATCCACCTTCAGGAGCTATGTATGCTCGCCCACGCCGGCCTATTCCCTTTCCATGCAATTTTCCAATGGATATGGCGCTTATGTCATCTCTTATCTCTCTAAGCTCACGTACAAATCCCCTCAATGGCATTTCTGTGAGACCAAATGGTTTGACTGCTGAGAAAAGAAATGTCTATTAATCAAATTATAACAACAACAACTTGAATCCACAGTGTTCAAGCAGTTTGTCTACAAGCTTTAAATACATCATTTAAAAACTCTTTTATGCATATTATTTATATCAAAGAAAAAAAATAATTCCCTTTTTTTTTGTTCTCTCTCTCTTCTTCCTAGGTTGGCATGGAGATCAGAGATTGAATTTTGGGAGATCGAGAACAAATATTGGATTTTGGATCAAAATTCGAGAGCATATGACAATTCCAAGGTAATTTTGAATCGAATTCCCTGTTGTCGTAATGCTCTTTTTAGCAGAATATAGCAATTAGTAAGAAATAGAAATTAAATTTAGGGCAGATAAAAATGTTAGTGATTCAATTCAGACGGATTCATGGACAATACTTGCCCAAACCTAGTCCGGAATATTAGGCACAGCACCACCGCTTTTCAATATCCAATGTTAGTGAGGAGAGGAGGAAAAGAAAATTTAATTTTTAAGCTCATCTATCTGTACATTAAAAGTGGGTTTGAAATCACTCTACATACTACAGTGCACTGACAAAAATATCCTTTTTCTTTTCTTTTTTCCAGCGCAGCACTAAAACGACGTCGCAGTACACAACACCCGGAAAATGCTTGTTAAGTGCTGAATAAACAATAGACGTTCCTAATGTTTGTATAGGGACGACCCGGCTTTTACAATCACTCGACTCCCATCGGGACCCTCATAAACGACACATCGTTAGGCGTTAGCCATACATAGACCACACGGTCGTTTGCAGATACATGTGGCTTGACTATGCACGACCATGACCAACAGTCTTATAAAAAGTAGACGAATTCACTGTCTTAAATTAAATTAAATTAAAAAAAAAAAATCCGGATCACGCCATCGCTGATCGCACAACAGGCCAGGTCCTCGATTTACCATCCCGTCGTTTGATCACACATGTCGTTTAATATAAATGACATGCGGTATCAGTATCAGTAAAGATACATATGACGAGCTGCATATAACGAGTTGGCTTTTATCAGGGTCCACATAAACGACGAGTCGTTGATCTTTTGATAATCCTATCAAGACCAGTCTTTCCATCTTTTAAGTAGTTGACAGAAGACGAAAAACCAATCGTCTGATTGTGAACATAATCGATAAATAGATAATCAATCGTCCTAAGCTGGTTTCAGATGCATAAATAAAAATGAGAGATATGGATATACAAGGGAAAGAAGGAAGAGGGAAAAAAATGAAAAAAGAATACCTTACAAAAGGGACCTCCGAGTTTCAAAATCATCCAGATCCAGTAGGGGAGACGGAGAGGCGATATGGAATCAGATTAAAAATAAGGTAAAAAGCAGAGGGAGATTCATGCATGTATGAATTAGGAGAGACCAAGTCTTTGAAGACGACGAAATTCGAATCCGTTCGAAGAAATTGGGGATCGAGAAGACGAATTTCGGTGGTACCACTGTCTCGGGCGAAACAAAAGCTCTCTTTCGGGTAGGAGAAAGGAAGAGAGAGGGTGGAGGTGGATAATATATTAAAAAAAAAATGGCGATTATATTCTGACAATACTTTTTTGTCGTACCGAGACAGACAGTTGAAGAAGAGGAAGGGAGAGTGGCTTTCTGGAACGGCGCCACCGGCCTGAGGGTTGAGCTAAAGCTTTTCGCCTCCTCTCCGCGGTGCCACAGCCACACTAAGCTTTCTTGCTTCGTGGGATCCCAAATTCTATCTTTCCCTCATAAAAAAAGCGTATATTTTCCATTTTAACCGCTTTTTGCCTCCGTCCGTTAATTTTTGGGCTGTTCTTGTGTGCATTTCGCTGGGATGGAAATTTTTCACATCTTGCAACACGTGTCCCCTGTCTTGGCTCCAATGGAATTTCCAGTTGTCACGTGAATTATTTACATTAAAAATCTTTTTAGGATGGAGAAATATATGGTTTCCATATATATTTTTTTTTTTTATAAATTTTCTTAAAGAGTTAGTTCATAACTTATCTTTATATTAAAAAATAAATAAATTTAAAATTAGTTTTATATTTTCGAATAATAATAAATTAATTATAAACATTCTTGAATTGTACTTGTTTTATTTTGTTTACTTGGAAAGCTTAGCTGATAAATAGAGATTATCAATATCAACTACAGCTCGCGTGATTCCTTAAACCGTTTGTCATTTTCTTTGGAAATAAATAATCATTTTTCTAGCCTTTTGTCTTATGCTGGAGAAATGAGAGGGCACAGTACTTTCTTGGATTCCTGTGATAATTATCTTTTTTTGCAAGTGGGATATATTGCGATGATAATTATATCCCTACCTAGAACTAGGAATTAATTTCTTCCTGTTCAAAACAGGGGTCAAATTAATTTAATATTATTGTTCTTACAAATATAAATACTGTTATTATTTCTAAGCAGAATACGGAATATTTCTCTTATTTTTATTGTGTATATATTATTCTTTTTCTTATACATATTAAGCTCCGCATGCGTCTCTCACGAAAGTAATTTTCCCATTTTCTATAATTAGTTGCTTTATTTTTAATATAATATCAAAATTTTAATTACTTTACTTATTATTCAATCTTGATATATTTTACCCGTGCTTTGAAGCAATTATTGTTTGGGTGAAGAAATTGATGAAATTAGTATGCGAATGAATTAATAATTAAAGGAAAATTTCATTGTGAGTAGTTGAAGTGTAATTATGTACGCGCGGTCAGTGGATAAGGATGGCACCACAATATTTTGCATGCTGTCTCTTTTCTCACTTTTAAGAGACACACCAACTTGCAACTTATCATGCGTTCGTTAAAATAAATAAATTCGTTCCAACAAAAAATAAATAAATTTGAATTATGTTATGTTATTTATATTCAATTGCACCTTTTTCTGATAAATCGAAGAGTATATTGAATAAGAATATTATTTAAAAATAACAGGAATTATATATTCTCTTAAAAGGATGTATATATGTGAATTATAATTGGAGATATGATAAAAATAATAATTTAATCGTGATTTAAGCGACGAATAAAAAAAAATTGTAAAACAACCACATTTCAAAAATATATATTGCATTATCCTATCCAAGTAACACCCGTTTTGTTATTTTTAATGAAATCATTGTCAATTTATATATTCTTCGAGGAAAATATCTGTTTCCCATGAACAAAACATGTTATGACATATCTCAGATGTAATTGGAAACTAATTAAGGCGAAGCTATCAACCAACCTTAATACACAAAACCCTAACGCTATGTTTGAACGGACGAATTGAACAACCAATAAATTTATATTAAATTTATCGTTTAATTATTTAAAAAATGATAAAATTTATAGATTTAAAAAAAAAATTTATTCATTAAATGATTTGATTTTTCACCTCATAGGTGGAAAAATTTAAAATTTATAGTTTTTTATTAATGAAAGATTGTTGTCAAATTTTTTTATTCCAAATTGTTCATAATAAATTAATGATATTCCAAAACTATCCATAATTATAAAAAAGCAAAAATAAAATTTTTTTTAATTTCAACTTATTATTATTATTAAAAAGTATTTTTAACAATGTAGTTAAATATTATAATGTATAATTATTTTTTATTTTTCAACTCTTAAAATAACTAATTTTATATTTTAAATTTTTAAATATTTAGTGGAATCGATTGTATATATTTAATTAATAATAAATTACCAATATTTTAATAAATAATAAAATTAAAAATTAATTATTAAATCTATGGATTATAATTATTAAACTAAATATAAATATAAGTTCACAATTTATAGATTTTATAATCAAACTAAATAATAAAATTCTTAAAATTTATGAGTTTCACAATCCATAAATTTCATAAAATCTATATAATTTAAAATTTTTCAAACATCTAATGAAACAGGACCACAAAGCTCATTGACCATCCATTTAAAAGCATATTTTCATAAGATTGTTAAGTATATTTTTTTATTTTTAAATATTCTTTGATATATATTTACCTCTTGATTGTTAATGACGAAAGATAATAAAAAGAAAAAAAATATTTTTAAAATAATTTATTTCTTCACCAACTAATTAAAAAAATAAAAGGTGAAAAATATTAAAAATAGAGTGTTCTTAATATTCTCCGGTCCATAAAACCACTAGTGATGTTTCCCCGAAAATTGTGAATAAGAAACATTACTTAACATATGAAAAAAAAAACAGTAGATTTTCAGATGCCGAGGATGTAGAATATTTATATACGCATATTTTATTTTTTTAAGGTATACTTTAGTGAATAATTTAATTAGAAAATAAATTTCTTGATATTGATGACATGTGAGGGTGGGGTTGCCGACAAATTCTTGACAGGCGAGTCCTTGTCAGATAAGTTTACCAACAACTGTCATACCTACACACGTGCAATCCACTCTACTTTTTATCCTTTGGTCAATGTAGACTTCAATTTGAAATGTCTCCTCTCCTCACTCCTCACCTGAGTCGGGTTATGTACTGGTTGTAAAAACCGATTCAGCGGACGAACAAAAAAAACACCGAATTTAGAATCGAACCGATTAAAATAAATTTTAAAAGTAATAATAATTTTTAACATATTTCATGTGTAATAAAATATCAAAAATATTTACATTCAATATATTTTATAATTAATAATATATTTAAAATGTTGTTAAATATTCAAACTTAAATAATATGCAAATATAATTTAAAAATATTTTCAAGTATAATAATATATATATCTATATATTATTTTAAAAAATAATAAAATTTATTTATTTTTATATTCTTTAATTTTTAAAATAATAATAAATAATAATTTTTTCATAAAATGTTCTATATGCATTTCATTTCTCAAATAAAATATTTTTTAATAGAAATAAAAATATATTAAAAATAATTTATATAAATATTTTGACACAATGTATATTAATAAAAAATATATATATAAATAATTTTATAAATAGTGAAGATCATCTTAAGAATTTTATAGAAATTATATAAATAAATACTAAACTGATAGCCTAATTTATATTTTTTCATCTATATATTTATTATAATGATTAGTTTTAAAAATACTAATTAATTATACAAAAGAAAATTTCAAAATTTGATTTCTATTATCTTAATTTATATTATTAATATCATATAATATTATTATATATTATATAACAAAAATAAAAACTATCCATAAGTTACTCATACTTCCCTCTCTTAGTAATATTAGTGTTAAAAAAAAAAAAAGTCTTCACAATCCGCAAATTTTTTACCATTTTACATGGAATTTTCAGCTTGCTAAAACCATTCGAACCGAAACAGGATCAATCCATTTCCGATCTAATCGGCCGGTTCGCCAGTTCTATGACCGGCAAATACTACTCCTAGTTCAACTTTAAAAACCGACCAGTCTGAAGTCTAATTCACAGTTAAATCTGTTGAACTAGTATGATCGATCCGGTTTTTATAACAATTTGTATAGGTTTTAATCGGTCCTTTCTTAATCGAATAATTTTGAGCTCCACTTGATTATTGAGTTAAATTTTTAATTTGTATCATTTTGAATTGTTTTCACAAAGTATACGAATTAGGTAAAAAATTATCAACTCTAACGTTGAAGCATAATTCTTTTTAAAAAAGTCAAATTTAATAAGTTTTAAGAAATTCAAATTCAATGGAAACTTTTCTACTCGAAACGATTAAAAAGATGGATTCATAACTCAACTAAAACAAAATTACCTTAAGAAAATAACACTTTTGGGAAAAATTCTTTGATAGATCGGGTCTGTTAGATTAGTCCAATCAAATAATAATATGCATTTAATTGTTTACTTTTATTTTCATATCAACAAATGAAAATAAAACAATTAAATGCATAATTAATTTTATATATGATCACTTAATTTTGATATTACTGCAGTAAAATCACATAATTTTTTGTTCTATAAAAATCACCTAACTATGGTTTAGTTTCAGTAAAGTCATTTTCAACGATTTTTTAACAGTCAACTATTGGAAGTGATTTAGTATTGAGGAAAGTTCTAGTTCTTTATAAAAAATAGAGATTTCAAAAATATTATTTTAATCGAAACATGCAATCACACTTTGCATGACATATAAAGTGTATTTACATGTTAACTTTAAGTATTTATCAATAACTTTTATAATTCATATTTTGTAACATTTAATAATATTCATCTGTCAATATTATCCAATAATTTTTAGAACAAAATAGAAAAATAAAATGTTAAGACAAATATTTTAGAACCAAGTTCACCAAAAATACAAATAAAGCAAAAAGACCAAAAATTTTTGGTTGTCTTTGATGAAACTCATTTTCTAGTTTTAGATGTATAATCACCAAATATTCTAATTTTTTATGTTCTCTTCCTCTATTTTTTTTCTCAAGAACAAGATGATTTTTTTTCTCCTTTTTTCTTCCAATTTTTTTCTTTTTACTTGCCTTGCGTTTTTTTCCTCTTACTTATTTCTTTGTTTTTTTAGATAAGCAAGAACAACTTGCATTAATTGAAGGCAATGTGTATTATTTTTATTGGCAAGAGTAGCAAAATGCATTAAAGACATATATTAATGTTATAATGTAAGGCGACACAAATTAACCGCTTAATGCAATGTGCCGAAATAAATGAAGTAGGATGGTAGAAAAAGCAATGTCGTATTAACCCTGGTTAATTATTTTAATATACTACTGTAGTTAATTTAATTAACAATTTAATTAAATTATGATAATTTTAATTGATACTAAGGAGAAATAGTTAAAATTAATCAATATTAATTTTAATTCAAATAATATATGTGATCATTTCTAATTGAATTTTCAATTAAATTAATCCCTACATCATAAATATTGACTAACCAAATAATTTAATTTGTGACTTATAAGGTTAATAATTTTATCAGAATGAAAATATAATATTAACTTTTTAATATTATATTGGACACTATTTCTAAATTTTTTGTATACCCAGACATATTAAGTATACTTCCGGAATTCTTTTTTAAATTACCGATAAAATTTTGAATATAAATTTGACCTCTAAATCATAATATTAAATTATTTCGTTATGATTCCGATATTGATTAGAGTTACAGTATGTCAAACTATATTGGTCAATATACTAATGAATGATAATTTGCGTTCTAATTAAAATAAAATTTACTATTATTAGTCTAACTAATAATATCAAGTTCACATCAAATAAGTCATATCTCTCTTTGTTATAAATTTATTTTATCAGAACCAAAATATCAATTCCATTAGGATCTTGTTCTAGTGCTATAAGGTAAAAAGTCATATTATTGGTAATCTTATGTTTCACTATATGACTAACTACGGTGACTACAAGTCGGATTGCTAAGCATAAATTGTTCAGTACAAGACAAGAGTACTTTCATAATTACCCATAAAAGAACAGTCTTGACGCATCAAATTAAAGTATTTCAAGTCATAAAAAACTCATATATTATGACCAAGATAATAACTATTGATTTCGAGCACAATCTGTGCAGCTATTATCAGATGTCATTGATCAATATCTTTAACTCTTTAAGAACTCACTGATTTATCAAAATATCAAGATTTCTCCTTAAAATAAATCATATAATAACCTAAAGGTTCAATGAATACTCAATTCATTGTACTTTTTCAGTTATGAATATTTTTAAAATTATCTTTAACTAGATATATTTATCTCACTATTATCAACAATTTGATAATAAATTCTCTGTAAATAATCAATGAGTTGTATATTTTATAGTATAATATAACTACTGCATTCATAATTTAATTAATAACTTTAATATTTTATTTATTATGAATGTAAAATGCACACGTGTCCATTATGATATATTATTTAATATATAAAAGAAGTGAATGAACTAGGGTATACACACTGCTGATAACATCAACAACTGAAAAAATCGTACTAACATCCTAATCGGCACATGAGATGTTAACCATAAAATTGGTACATGTTAAATAGAATATAGACATCCTAGTTGCTACCATTTTTAATTTATAGTGCTGATATAGATGCTGAATTGTAAGTATATATGATGTTCTATTTGACTTGTATAGTAATGTGACGTGTTTCATGTACCAACTAAAATACTAGCATGACTTTTTTAGTTGTTAATCATCAGAAATAATTTTACTGAAACTAAACTATAAGTATACGAAAATTAAGTGGCTATAAATAAAATTAAATCATTAAATGCATGATATTATATAATTAAATTAGCGTTTGAATGATGTAATAAATCAAATTCACCTAAAAATTTCTCTACTTTTGAATTTTGAAACGATCTTATTCATATTTTAAAGAGAAGTGAACGACATTGGCCATGGCTTTCAAACACTGTGGCACCTAAATCTGAGGGTCCACTCACCAACCGGCTGGCGATGCCTTTCAGTAATCCCAAAAAGATGCAACCAATAAATTTGGGTGCCCCTGAAAAGAAAGGAAAGCTTAGTTAGATTCTGATCACATGGAATTCGAAAAAAAGAAAAGAAAAAAAAAAGGGCAGGTCACTTATATTCCAAGGTTGCTTTGCATGAAGCTGTTATATAGTTGGAAGCTTTGCCAAATGGGTATAATATTAAAGTGGAAAAGGACAGATGGAGCTGCCACCACTGCATCAAAATGGGATTGCCATATTCTTCCAATTCAAGGAGGATAAGACTGGGGGCAGCCATATATATTTTCCGAAAATTTAAAAAAAAAAATTGAAGTTTATTTCTTGATTGATTGAAGAATTTAATACCACTTTTTTATAGGGTGAAGTACACCATCTAATTTATAATAATTTCATACCTAAATTATTATTTGTAAAAAAAACTCTTTAATTTTGTAATATAAAAGTATCTGTTATCAAAATTTATTAAATTATTTAATGGAATATTGACGTAAACTTTTTATATTGGCAAAAAATTCCACATATAAATGCTATATGTAAGAGTTTTCTGAAAAAAATTTTATATTTCTTATCATTTTCACATACTTTCTTTCATTTTCTCTCAAACCAATTATAATTAAACATATCGTTAAATATTGAAAATTTTGTGGGATCCATTTTGTATAAATAAAATTTATACGTGAAAATTTTTTACTGATTCCGTTAAATGGTTCAACAAATTTAGATGGTATGTACTTTTTGTAATATAAATAATATTTTTAGACGAATGCAAGTTACCATATGTTTGCAATGCGACTCTTGTTTCCAAATTTGAGTCCCTACCTACCAATTGCTTGAAACTTAAGGTTAATTATTACCTTCTTTAAAAAAAAAAATTTTATAAGTAAAAAAGATCATTACAAAGTCAAGTCGGGATAGCAACTGGAGGCACAAGCCAGACCATTAATTCAGAATGCATTCGTGAAATCTTAGCTAAAGAGTGGGCTACTGTATTAGCCTCACGTCTGGTAAAAACCACAGAATCAGAAACAATCATATTGAGAAAATAGAGACAGTGATTGATCATTGAGCCAAACTCACTGAGGTCCACTCTCCTCTGCTGAATTGCATGTACCACCAACTGACAGTCAAGCTCGAAAACCACATTCTGCAGACCAAGCTGTGAAACCCACATCGAAGCCTCTCTTGATGCCCATAATTTCGCTTCTGAAGCTGGGCAAAGACCATCCACTGATCGAACTGCACAACTAATAGTCTCTGAGTACTAGTCCCATACCAATCCTCTGGACATCTGCACTTGAAGCTGAAAATAGTTATATTCGCACTAATTTTTGCTAGAGTTTGATCTCTAATTAAGGCCAGTCAAAAAGAAAATCGTTATGTGAAATTATAATTATATTCACTACAATATTTCAATTCAACTCAGAATAGTTGTATTTATGCTTATAAAGCACCCTTGTATAGCAGTCATAAAAGTAAAAAAGAAAAAGAAAAAAAAAATCTTAATTTTTGGCAAAAAAAAAAAAGAATGTTTAAAGTTTCGTTGTAATCAAGTACTCGTGAAGTAGAGTCACAGGTCCACAATAATTAAACTAAAGGTAGCCATGCAAACACTGCATGATGAGACTAAATATATAAGGGATATTGGTTTTATTTGAGCTTTATTTGATTTATGGTTGAGACCGAGAAATAAATAAACAGAGCGATCTTGATTATGTCGTTTCCTTCAAAAACTTTTGTTCCCATAGCGAGCCCACCTTGATCTCCTTTTGATTCTGCTGTTGTTATCCATTGATTATGCTAACTACTTGGTACTATCTTTCTTTTTAAGATTTTAGATGGAGATGGGATTTGTTAAGACAATCAATAGTCAAAGTCACAACCATTTCTTTGAACGTATCATGGGCTGAAACTTAAGTTTCTAAGCCCAAAGGATTCGTTGATGAGTTGATCCTATGGCCAATGTCATTAACAGAAAAAATTGAAAAGGGAAGTGAGATAAAGAGAGGATATGCTAATAATATGATAGGCATTACTACGTCAACTACTAAAATTGCGGCCCATGGGGCTCTGTGTACTTACTGCTTATTGCATTAGGAAAAAGCGTTTTATTTATGGTAGAAATAAATAAATTGATAATTTTTATAAAAATATATTTAAAAAAATAATTTATAAAATATGAAAAAAATCAAACAATTAAATAAAAAAAATGGAAGCTGCAATCCAAACACCTTACTGTATGTACTTTGTGCCATTGCAGTTTAGATAAGCAGATTCATGCCCATCACAACCCAGCAACAGTAAACGGACAAACATAGGAATACGGAAGACACTTCTGGAGAATATCAGAAATATTATCTTCAAACACAATTCATACCCCGGCTAAGGAAACCCAAAAAACCAATTATTGGATGCTGCCATATACAAAAATATAAACAATCTAATCCATCAATCGTCACATACAGAAAAAGATATATTCGTCCGACCATAGAAAATAAATCTGTGTGCTGTAATACATGTTGCAATATTTCTTATGCTTTCTAATATAATTTTATTGAATGATTGATTTTTTTTTGAGTATTTTTTATTCTATTTTGTTAGCTTGATATTAAAAAAATTATGATACGATAAGGTTTGATATTAAAAAAATTTTATACAATTTTTATTATATTTCAGTTATATAAATGGCAATATAACAAATAAAATATGTGACTAAATATACTTTCCTTGTTCGCTTTTTTTTTTTTTTAACTACATAAAAAAAGCCAACAATTTATCAACAAGGTTTTCTCAAGCTTATCGCTATCACAAGCCAACTTTAATGGAAATATATATTATTTTAGTTAAAAACAAGGAAATGCATACACTGTAGAGGATAAGAACAAGAGAAAAGATATGACTCGCCAACTTCAATAATAATAGCATAAAGGGTCATCGGCACACTGAGTTGAGTCACTTTGGGTTTGAGTAGTTGAGAGGAAAAAAAATAATGGGGTCTTTAATGGCTGGTTGGGACTCTCCTGTACTGGATCCTAAACAAGGTAATCTCTAATTAACCAGCTTGCTCATCAGTTTCAACCATCGTTTATGTTTTTTGTTTCCTAATAATTGAGAGTTATTGTCAGCGAAATACAAGAGGAATCGGTCGTTGACTAAGGAAGAGATCGATTCTTACTGGAAACTAAAGAAGAAAATAGAAGAGGATCATCTCAAAGCAATCAGTCCATCTGATAGCAATATGCAGGTTTAATTTCTGGATAATTAAGACTCTTTAATTATTATTATTATTTTTTTATTTTCCTGTGTATGATTTAATTAGTTTGAAGCAGGGTGGGCTTATTAGATCAAGTTCCTTGCCAGATAGTAAGACAAAGGGAGATATGATGGACACGAACAATGAGAAAAGCTTAGAGGAATTTATCAAGAAAAATGGATGGTAATTATTTAGACTAAAATCTTCCCAAATTTAAATATATAGATTTTCTTTTTGATGTAATAAAATTTAATTGTGTATGCAGGTGGAGGAGGAGCAACTGGGCATTTTTGAATGAACCTCCAGTGCTTGAACGGGCAGGCAACACTTACGGAGCTCAGTTCCACATAGCCAATCTTGCAAATACAGAAGCCAGTAATACTGGAATTAGTTAACCGCAATTACTTATATGTGTATGTATATAATTAAGAGGTATGATGTAACTGAGCAGTAATTAAGTACACTTGGGTGGTAGAATTACATGTTGAATTTAGATATAAGGTACTCAATATGGTATGTATGTATGTATGTGTGTATGTATGTGTGTATGTATGGGACAGTTTTGCAATTTTGATTTCTACTGTGGATCTGTGCAAATTGCAATTTATCTGGATACGTTAATCTAGAAGTGCTAACTCAGTGGGTTCCAAGAATTTTACCATTCTGAAAACTTCACTCCGTTCCCAATTCCACGAAAAAAATTATTGATCCTTAAAATATTTTTTTTAAGTTTTAAAATTTTATTTTATTTAAATTTTTTATAATATATATATATATATATATATATATGTAATTCCTGTCACACGGATTTTGAATTCGAAGAAGAATATATAAATGTTAAAAGATCCGTTCCGTTTAGGACGGAATCGATCGAGACTCTACGGGAGGGGATTCAATCGTCATTCTTTCGTCAATACGACGCATAGAGGACCATATAAGAGGCATTACCAAATGCCGATTCAAAGTGTAAGAACCACAATTATTTATAGGGGAAAATTATTATAATATACTAGTTTGTTTTTATTTTTATTTTTAGAAATATATTATGGAATTTTTTAAATTTAATTTAATATACTATTTAGGTTTTTTGTTTATTTTTTCTGTTAAAAATAAATAAAATGATAAATTTATTATGAGATTTGATTGTATATAATAGTTAATTTTTTTATTTTTAAAAATATATTATGAAATTTTTCAAGTTTATTTTAATATACTATTTACTCTTTCTGTTTATTTTTTTAAAAAATAAATAAAATATCAAATTTATTATGAGATTTTGTTGAATATACTAGTTAATTTTTTTTTTATCTTTAGAAATATATTATGAAATTTTTCAAATTTGATTTAATATACTATTTAGTTTTTCTATTTATTTTTTCTATTAAGAACAAATAAAATATCAAATTTTTCAATTTTTTTTATTTTAAAAAATATCAAAAAATACTAAAAATTTTGTATTGTCGTTAATTTTATACAAAAATGTTAAATTTATTATTCTTTTTAAAATGTGTTTTTTAAATTAATTAAATTTTAAATTTATCAAAATATAAATAAGAATATATTTGGTATTTTTTTAGTTAATTAATTAGTTGATAAATATAATATTCCATTCAAAAAAACAAATGGTCTTTTTATCATATTAAATCAAATTTGAGAGACTTTATAATATATTTCTGAAAATGAAGGAATTAACTAGTGTATTTGGGAAAATTTTAAAAATATTATAGTAATTTATCCATATTTATATTTTTTTTTTGGATTAAGTTATATCAATTGTTTGTTTCGCCGTTTAGTCTTTTGAAGCAATTTTTGATCTATTTGACCATTTAAATTTCATATTTAGTACACTTTGTTATATATTCAATTTATAAAACTGAATATATAATTTTTTATTACTGATATGAGATTATTGATAAAATCAAATATTTATCTTTGTAATGTCGGCATTAGAAAGTCTAATGCACATTTTACGAATTATATAGAAGGTAAAATGAATTTATGTAAAAAAATTTATGTAGCTAAATAGATAAAAAATTATGGAGAAAACTAAATGGGGAAAACTAAATGACGGAATATGACTTAAGTTTTTTTTTTAAAATGAAATTCCTGATTATTCAAAAATAAAGAGTTATCTCAAAAAGAAAAAAAAAAAAAAGCTGGAAAGAAAAAAAATGAAAAAGAAAGGAAGAAAGAAAGAAAGAAAGAAGAGTTCTGATTACAAAAGTAATATGTTTCTTTTTAAAAAAAAAAAATTGAATTATGCTATTTCTGATTGTTTCTTCTAAATAAAAAATTAACACTTTATTTCTTTTGTTTTTCTTAAAAGGTAATGATAAAGATATTTACATTTTATTTCTTTTGTTTCGTGAAAAGGACAAAATAAAACTATGTGAAAGATACAAAATAAACGCAATTAGGCTTTGTTCGGCTAGTTTAGTTGGTATATTTATTATAGAATAATTAGAGTAAAGACAAAAAATTATAAATTTAATATATAATTTATATAATAATAAAAAAAGCTTTCTTCGGCTTTACTTTAGAATGATGACATTTTATCATTAAGACCAGACACATGCCAACAGTTTGGAGGTAAGATTAGTGCCTGCCACCTGCTGCTCCCGATTATATTTCAGCAGTCTTTTCCTGTAATAATATAGTGGGTAGACATGGCTTATTTTTACGATTTGTGGCTAACTTTAGAAACTTAGTGTAGCTAAATTATTAATTTAAATATATAAATAAAACTAGATTTTCATAAATAACACTGCTAAAATAAAATAAATTTTTAGAATAATTACACACTTGATTAAGAACTTTGTATTAAATTGATTCTAAGAATTTTTTTTTTTTTGGAATTTGACAATATTTTGAAAGATAAGATGCTTCGTTATTTTCACAAATTTCGTCTCATTTAATTATTAGCGACACTATTTTTATAGTGACAGAAATATGTCCAAATTCATGAAATTTTTGCATGAGTTATGATATATGAATATGTCCAGAAATAGTTTTAAAATCTTTAAATTATTATTTGCTAATTAATGAAATTTTTGTATGAGTTATGATATATGAATATGTCCAGAAATATGTCCAAATTCAGTGAGTTGTAATGCTGACTTCTTTTTCAGCAAATTAAGCATAGTCATTACATTCTCTTGGAAAAAAAGGAAAGGGGCGAAGATTACTCCTCACCTACTTTTATTTTTCATGTTGGGAAAAAAAAAAAAATCCATATAGGAATTAATGTAAATTAAAATTTAAAAGGTCTTAAATAAATAATTAAGAATGGTTCTCTTCTTCAATTTTCTAGGCGAAAAGTTTCTTTCAGCTGCCGAAATATGAATTATAAAGCGGTGTATGGAGTTGAGATTTTGTGAATTTAACCTAATTAGAGCCATAAAAAATAAAAAAAATAATATTTATTTATTTATCTAGTAATTTCACGTCCAAAATGTACCCATAAATAGCCCATGTGGCTTCAAAAGAGGTTCACTTGTTTCCAACACTTGGGCCGTTTTTGTCAAAATTCCTTGGTGTTTTGTCTTGATAAAGAAGAAAATTCAATGGCAGAGAAGAGCAAGATCTTGATAATCGGAGGGACCGGTTATATCGGAAAATTCATCGTTGAAGCAAGCGCAAAGGCCGGCCATCCCACCTTCGCTTTGGTGAGAGAGAGCACAATCTCTGATCCTGTTAAAGGAAAACTCGTCGAGAATTTCAACAACTTGGGCGTCACCTTGCTCCCTGTACGTAAATTCTCTTTTATTTTTTCAATACAATTAAGGAATGATTTAATTTATTTACATTTTTTGATCGATTACAAGTTTGGGGAAGGAAGATAATGAAATTTGAACCCGAATTACAATTAACCCAGTTAAATTAAATCGTGCAACTCATTCATTTAATTGCAGGGAGATATTTACAACCATGAGAGTTTGGTCAGCGCCATTAAGCAGGTGGATGTGGTGATTTCTACAGTTGGTGCTCTTCAATTAGCTGATCAGACTAAGCTTATTGCTGCCATTAAAGAAGCTGGTAACGTTAAGGTACTAATCTCCCTTCTATGTTCTTAATTATAATTTGTTTTTTACATCATGGTTCTCTTGCTGCTTGTTACTTACCTATACTAAATTAATTAATTCATAAATTAATTTAATAATTTATAAATTATCATGCATATTAAACAATTTGAACGCATGAATCAGATTATAGAAAAACGTTAAGAATAAATTAATTAAAGTGGGAATGGAAAGAATTTTAGAAGTTCGATGAATGAAAAAGAACTAAATTTTGAAAAGAAAAATTTTTTACTAGAAGTTTCCTATAGTTTGGTCCCGGGTGCGCGTGCGCGCTATATTTTGTATTTTGTAGGCCTCGCCACTTAATGTTGTAATCGCAGGTCCGCTTACTTCCGTCGATGTTTTATGAATTAGTTCCTGCACCTGAAATAAATATTGAATTCACGACTATTGAGATAGTGTAATTGATTTTTTAATGTATTATTGCCACACGAATTAATCTCAATTGGGAAAGGAAGTTTGATATATATTAATTACAACATTGGGAATGTTATAGAGATTCTTGCCATCAGAGTTTGGAAATGATGTGGATCATGTGAATGCTGTTGAGCCAGCAAAATCTGCATTTGCAACAAAAGCTCAAATTCGTCGTGCAATTGAAGCTGAAGGTATCCCTTACACATATGTGGCGTCCAACTTCTTTGCTTCCATGATCATCCCCATATTACTTCCCCCTGGAGACAAAGTCACCATCCGTGGCGATGGCAATGTCAAAGGTAATTACTTTAGTTCTTTAATTTTAATCTCATTGAAGAAATTTTCTATGTTTGTCTCACAATTTGAATATCAATCAATTATGTCAGCAATTTTTAACAAAGAAGAAGACATTGCTGCCTACACCATAAGAGCCGCAGATGATCCAAGAACCTTGAACAAGATCCTCCTCATTAGGCCACCTAACAATATCTACTCATTCAATGAGCTTGTTGCCCTCAGGGAGAAGAAGATCGGCAAAACCCTTGAGAAAACCTACGTTTCTGAAGAGCAGCTGCTTAAGGATATCCAAGGTGCACCATCGATTTCAAATTTTTTTTGTGATTATCATCTCAAAATCAACTTAATTTAATTGGATCTAATTAATATTGTATGTTGTTGCAGCGGCTCCTCTACCATTTAATGTGGGTCTGGCAATCAATCACTCGGTGTTTATCAGGGGTGATCAAACCAACTTTGAGATTGAACCATCATGGGGAGTAGAGGCTTCTGAGCTATTTCCTGATGTGAAGTATACTCCTGTGGAAGCATTAATTTGATCACTTACTGTTAATTAAAAATCTGCTGCTTAATTTACTACTTACTACTTGTCCTCGAAATAAGTGTTCAAATGATTGTTACCGTCGATGTTTTGGGTACCATAAGGATGTTTATGCTTATCATGTCATATGGAGAATATCTGATCCATGAAGTTTTCCAGTTTTAAAGAACTGAATTATATCATCAATTGGTAATCTTCTGATGAATAAAACTGCAGAGTCTTGTGTTCTTTTGACGATTACGTATTGTTTTAAGTGGTTACCGCACTTTTCTGCTTTCAAGACGGTGTTAAGGAATTGAAATCTGCTGATTTTGCTATTTATCATGCTATTTCTGTTTTTGCTATTTAGCACCAATGTAACATATTATCACACAAGTAATGGCATTTTATTGTTGATGTAAATAGAAGAAAATTCCTAGTGAAAATTGTTCTACTCGCTTATCATGCTATTTCTGAAACAATAAAATGCCTTTTAACTTGTGAGGTTCGGTGAGGCAGTTTGTCTCTGATATCCCACACCGGCAGAGAACAACTTGGAGCACCGAGAAGTATGTCATAGATAAGGTAAGTGAAGAGATTGTTAAGCATACCTTTCTCGGCCTTTTGGCTAAGATCAAGTGTAGTATCTGTTCTTATCAGTTTAATATCTGATACGTGGACTATTGGTTCACATGATATTAAATTAATTTTTCTAGGGGGAAGGCCCATACGGCAGCTTGCTGCTGGGGTCTTCGAGCTTCGCCTCTGTGTTGCACTATAGCATTGGCCTGGCGCACCCCTCCACTACTAGTTATAAATTTTACATAAATTTTTCATTTTGAAGTTCTGAAATTTGTATGTGCATTCTTTGTTGGTTCTAACTCTTGCCTGTTCGAATTGAATCAGAAGTAAACAGAAAGTCAACCATTCATCACTTATTCTTCTACCTAAATGTAACAATAACACCAAACAAAAACCAAGCTCTTTTCTATGAATCATAGTTTGTTTTGTCCTACAATTCTTGTGCATTTGTCTGATCTGAAATATTAGCTGTCGGTTTCCACATGCAAATTAACTTGTAAAACAAAAAATAAATATATATACATATATATATTATATAAATTTGGCCCCTTTTCTTCCACCCTTTCATTTACAAGACAATAAACATTTTCGTGCGACTGTTTTCATATATATCTACAGCTTTACCTTCCACTTCTACATTTATTCTTCCCTGACAATATGACAATAAGATTATGCCTGAAAACAGTACCTTTGACCTCATCACTCCAAAAAAATCCTTCTCAAATGATCAGACCATCTAGTCCCCGGAACAGATTGCGGTGCCGGAGCAGGTGCTGGCGTCTCCATTGCCGTAGAACCTATAATTTCTCTTCTGGGTTGCTCCTCTGAGTATCTCATCATTCTCCTAGCATTCACTATTCCTCCACCTTCATCAACTGCAATATTGAAAGCAAATGAATAAAAGACTATTTAATCAGAGTCGATAATGATAGAAACCTAATAAATATAAAAGTGTAGAGAAAAGATGCGGATGAAAGCTTACGACTCTCACCATTAGGATGCAAGTAAGGTTTTGAAGATTCTGAGAGGAGAATAAGAGTGGGGGTGAGAATTGTAAGCACAGCCCAGAACAAGAATATCACTACAAAGGCTCTTTCCCTCATTTGTTGGAGGAGAGTGACACAATTTGGTAGCGATTCAGAGGATCAGAGTACATGCATGAATAGTATTTGATGAGAAAGAGAAGGGGAAAAAAACAAGAGGAAGAAGAGAAGAGAACTTGTAAACATTAGCTGGCCATGTTTAACAAATGTTATCATTATTAAATCCCTTAAGCAGCACTCAACACTTTTTTTTTTTTATAAATTACTCAACTTGTTTTTATTTTGTCTTTCTAGAGGAAAGTGGGTGATTTTCACGCTTCGTTCAAATTATATAACTCGTAATAATTTAGTATTTCAAATTATATAACTTGTAACAATTTAGTACCTAAAATATTATTTGTAATACAACAGTACTCAAATTAAATAAATTGTAACAATTAAATACCTCAAAAATTATTTATAATATAAAAGTATCTCAATTTTTATTTTGTAATACAAAAATATCTCAACTTTTATTTTGTAACAAAATAATACTTTTCGTCTTTAATTGTTAGTCTCCCTAACATAAGTGTGATATGAAATATTCATATCATATAAATTTTAATAAAAATAAAATTAGTTATAATATATATATAAGATAAATTTTAAAATTGCTGATTGGATATTATAACTAATTTTATTTTTATTAAAATTTATCCGAATATTTTATGTCATACTTCTGTTAGAAATACTAAGGGGGTGTTTGAGAGTGTTCCAAAAGTATATTTTGAATTTTTTGATTTAATTGACTAATTTTCTTAATTTTTTATAAATTGTTTTTTTTCAAATATGTTTTTGAAAAAAAATATCTATTTATCTGTATCTACCAAAATCAGTTTTCAAAACTAAAAAAAGTTAAAAATAAATTTTTTTTTTCCAAATACAATGATAAACAAACTATAATAGCTGAAAACATAAGTATTATATAGTTATAAAATAAAAGTTGAAGTATTTTTGTATTATAAATAATATTTGAGATACTAAATTGTTATAATTTATATAATTGAGGTACCTTTATATTACAAATAATTTTTAAAATACTAAATTATTATAATTTACATACTAATAACACCATTTGCGAAATTTACCCAAAAGAAAGTCAATATCCCAATATAATTATATATTTATATGAGATGTTTGTTGTTCAGTTGTTAGAGTTGTTAATTTATACTGTTAGTTGGTATATTATTAGACATCAACCATCTGTCATAAGTTCAAAAAAAGAGGAAAATGGAGTGCCCATCTGGCCTTTTTACTAACATTTTGTATTTATTCCCCCATATGATTATAGCCGCAGTCGACTTGCCATGAATCAAGTTGGTTTTCAAAATGATTATTACTTCAATGTTCAATTATCTCAAAAAATTTGACAGTTTCAAAGAGGAACTTTTCCACATGAAGGCCAATGCTATTGGGTGATCCATTTGGCATAATAGCCTGGCCCCTCCATATTATTATTTAAGTTGTTTTTCTTTTTTTCATATTTTATTGATTTAGAGGTCGGCATTGGTGTTTTAAGTGTAACCTCAAAGGAAATTCAAGGATTTTTATCACAAGGTGAAGCCATTATTGGAATTGGTGCTTTGGTAGTCATGCAGATAGGAAACATAAAATTTGTGTCAATTCCTTGAGTAAATCCCAATCTGAATTCATTAAAGCAAGTTTGTTATATCACTAAAATTTGATTTTAGGGTAAGCTGGATTCTAATCGAAATTTAACTGTCATAATACCTCTGAAAATCTCAGGTTTTATTTTAGCGGTTATGGAAGGAATAAAAGAGTTGGACGAATGACAGAGGAGGAAGTGCCAAATTCTAAATTAAAATCTTATTGACAAAGAAGTGCGTGGAAGAATTATATAATAAACAATGTTCCACCATCATATATACTGTATCTGAAGCAGATTCTGTCTGACCTAGCTCTCACTCAGATCATACAAAAAAGGTGGAATTGCTTTCAATATGCACAAATGACAGCTCAAACATCTTCGAGTTCAAAACAGAATATGGGGGCTAATCATCTACAAAATTTTATTCCTTTTTCTTAGAAAAGGGGAGAAGTAGAATGTAGAAAAAGTTGGAAAGAAACAAAAGAGTGAATAATATAATGAACTGAATAAAAAAATACCTGAATCAGAAGTGATGCAGGTAACAAATGCTAATTAAAACCAAAAAGAAAAAAACTGAATCTTCAACCTGTAAGAATTTTGCATGTGCCCCAGAATAAAACATGCAAATAACCTGAAACCCTTAAGCTAAAGATTCGAAAAGTTGCATTGGTTGTCACGAAACTTCAGTCCGTGATGTCACTTCTGCTTGCAGTAGAGTTCTTCCCATCATACCTCTGTTAATAACCAAGAAGACAAGTCAACACATTTAAGCGGAAGATAGCTAAAATTTGAAGAAGAGAGAGAATAGATACAAGATAGCAGGAAAGAGTAGCTCTTGCACAGACAATGGAAAGCGCTCACCTGCTTTCCAACACTAAATGGAATGTATTTGTACTTAATCATGTGCATGATTTGGCGCTTCATTGTCAAAACAAAGAGAACTATCCAATAGCAGAGCAATATGGGCCAGAAGACAGGGACATCAAACATTTTAAAAAATGTCATCAGAAAGGCCACACAGAAAGCCTTGGTGATGGAATACCTGAAACCACAACCATTGCAACAATTCAGTCCCTAGAGCAATAATTCACAGAAATCCTAGCTGGGCAATTAAAGAAAAGTCCCAGACAAATGGTTACTGCATACACCACCTCAATGCAGATACCAGCATGTATTCTGCACAGATGGTTAGGCAAATTCCCACTTGCCACTCAAGCTAAACTACAGCAGTATCTTTAGTTGCACAATCATGATGTCTTATGTAGTTCAAATTGGCATTAGCTAGAATCGGTAAATGCTATCATCAATTACCAAGCAAGCAGTTAGACGAATAGATAATAATACAAATCGAAAACATGTTCTACTAAGTTTGCAAAATTAGAAACATCACAGTCTAAAGTTTACAGCCTTATCAATCCCATATCTGTCCTCTCAATTGCAATCACTGCTATAAGAGAACATGTTGTTCTCCCTCTAAAGGACAACCAGTTAGAATTTGAATTTTAGCACTTACGTGAGGGTCATGCTCAAAAATAATTTAATTTGATGAAGCAAGATAAGCAAAATGATTCATTCAGGCAAAGAATGCACGAGAAACTGTATCAAGTACCAGAATTTAAACTCAGGGAGGCGGCGGATAAAAGGCTTGAACTCATCTGAGTCCCTTGTTGGCAAAGAAGCCCCATCCATAACCTCAAGTTCAGGATCAACCTTTGGGGATAGAAACCCAATCAACAAATTCAAGAGATATATTCCGAGGCAATATGAGACAACGTAGAAGCCTTGGACAGTGTAAACTCGCAGCATATAAATTGCTGCAGTACCAACAGTTCCCAGCCACCTTTCAGTCGGGTGAGGTGTTGATCTATCCAGGTAGTACTGGAATATCCTTGAAAAATCATTTCTCCACTTGGCAAGAGGTGCCACTATATTGGAGGCAACATCATCCTCAGCTCCTTCCATGAATTACTATGAGTTACTTCTCCTGCAAATCTAAAAGAAACCAAATCCAACTCAATATGAAATCAAGGGAGGAAATTACTGCCCATTTCATAATTGAGTAAAAAAAAAAAAAGAGGTTCAATTACGGATGCATTCCTCTGAAAATTTGCATTAATAATCTAGCAGTGTTTTAGCATTTCCTTATTTTTTTCTTCCACATTTTCTATACAACCAAACAACACAATAACATCCCTGCTTCTGCTATATCCTAATCGAAACATTAGGATATAGCTGAATACAACCCAGAATAGTTCTGCTAGGCGTAGATCGAGAGAAAACCAACGTATTAGTACACGAAATAGGAAGGAGAAAAGAGAAGAAAATATTTAGAATTGGGATTTCTTATTGCGTAATTAAGTGAAATATTTATGGAATCAAGAAAATTGGTGATCCACTGATCAGTCAACGAACGAAGCAAGAAAATTAATGTTTACCTTTAAGAAACGACGTAGTCAGGGTTGATCACAGCACACTACAGATCTCATAGGTGGTGTATAAATGGTAAAAGAATCAGTCCAAGCGAGCTCCCTGTTCCGCCTTTCTTTTTGCTCTTGACTGATAAATCAAGAATTGCT
Source organism: Balakata baccata (assembly GCA_949630135.1). Classification (NCBI taxonomy): domain Eukaryota; kingdom Viridiplantae; phylum Streptophyta; class Magnoliopsida; order Malpighiales; family Euphorbiaceae; genus Balakata; species Balakata baccata. The sequence continues at coordinate 119,224 of CATIWF010216949.1, forward strand.
GCAGAGCTTAACTCCTCCATTTTCATGGGGAAACTTTTATTCTATCATTCGTGTCAGGCGCGACGCGGTGCAGTTTTCCCTTGCCTTGCTGACGTGTGATCATCTCCCCCCCTCCCAACCAAAAAAAAACTCGCCCTTCCACTGCCGTTTCGTTGGCCTTGCTTTTATGTTTTCTTCAAAAAAGTAAATATAAAAAGTCGTCGCCTCTTTGGTAAATCAGTCAACCTGAGATCCCCATTTTGCCCTCCCACGTCTGCGGAATATTCTACCCTATGCCCTCGACCTACGGTCTCTCCTGTTTCTAGCTCATTTCTCTTGCTCAGTGAAGCTTCACATAAACCAGATAACCTCCGGTTAGACAACAAGAGAATGGGAACCCTTGGCCGAGCCATATACACCGTTGGATTCTGGATTCGTGAGACCGGCCAGGCGCTTGATCGTCTCGGCTGCCGCCTCCAAGGCAATTACTACTTCCAAGAGCAACGTAAGCTCCTCCTTTCTCCAAACCCTAGATTTCACCTCTATCATCTCTTTGAATGTGTATTTTTATACCTATTAATTCGACAACTGCTTTTAGTTTCCCCCAAACTAGATAGAATGCCATTCAACTGTGTGTTCTTGCTCCTAAGCTAGATAACTGCAAATTCAGTGGAGCTTGTCCCTGTGCATTAGGCAGTTTTTGGCACTTTTTCTTTTTATATGAACTTTTAGCTAACATTGTAACGAAATCCATGATCAATTTTTTTGTACTGATGGAGCGGTCAACCGTTTTCATATCGCTTCCTTGTTTTTCAACTGTGGTTGTTTCTTCCATCAGTGCCTTGACGATGCGATTTTTTCTTTCTTGCAATGGAACTTGTGAAATGTCGAAAATATGCCTAGGGCTTCTTCTGATTTTGATATATAGTATGCTTATTATTGTCTCAAGAAAAGTTAATAGCTTCAGCGTCATCTTTATTATGTAGTCAGTAAAGCTCCAGAGTTCTGTTTCTTTTTTCAATAAAAATATGCCAATAGTGTAATACGAAGTTTAAAGCTCCACCATCTTAGTTTTTCATTTGTCCCAACCCAACTAGAGGTGCCTCGGCAGCGAGATGTAATACTTTTCAGAGGACTGCAATGTGCTTGTCCTACTGGATGAAGATGAGATGGCTTGATTTGCCGCTGATGACAATTTTAGTACTTATTATATGTTTTTCCTGCCAAGGTCCATAAAGAGACCAAATTGAACTTTAAGGATTTGCTGGGCAATGGAATTTGATTGTTGTTTAATTGAAAAATTGTGAATGCATTGCTGATATTTTTGTGTGTGGGAATAAAAAATTTCAGTATTTCACCTGTTTTTTGACTGCCAAGTACCAAATAACTGCCCCTATTTGGCAGAAAGTTTTGAGAACCCATAATGCTGGTAGAGGCTCAATCTACTGGGCCAGAGAACTTATCTGGTTTAGTTAGAAAGCTGCATGAAAAAGTCTAAAGAGATATGAGAACAGGATATCCTTTTTTTGGCAATGGTTTATTTCCTTGGGGCTTTGGCAAGGAAGCAATGGGATTCTCTTCCAGGACAGAAGAACAGATGTGGAGTAAGTGTTTAGAAAGTGTACTCTTAGATTGCAGTAGCCGGTGTACATATAACAGCCCTGTGTTCAGATCTTGGAATTAATTGATCAATTTTGTTCATTTGGTCTCTTTAGTGGGTGGTGCAGTTCTTCTTAGTACTGGTTATAGCCTGAGTTTTTGCTTTGTTTGAACTCCCAAATTGAGGTGATGGATATTGACTTTTTTGGTGAAATGCATTCTTTGTTTTATTGGCCCAAAAAAGAATTATATTTTTGCAGAATTCCTCAAGGACCACAGAGGATCAGGAGAATTCAAGTTTGGAGGTCATCATTGCGCTGCACATGATTACTTACAAGGCACTTTAAGTTATTTATTAAGTCTGTATTAGTAGAGAATTGATGACAAAATCCTTCATTCTTTGGTATCTCTCTGAAGCAGTTCTAAGCTCTGCTACATGCTTTCAAGTTAATCATGTTCCTTAGTTACATGTTACCTAATCTGACCTATCGCTGCTTATCATCTGATTTCGTGTCTATTTGTGTTCCTCAATTATGGATTATGTAGATGATTGGATTTTAGAAGTGGTATCATCAATACTAATGCTTTTAGTTATCTTCTTAGTTTAGAATTTAGATTGCTTGCCATAACTTGGTTTTTATTTATTAAGGAATATAATTTAATTTAAATTGTTCTACTTTGTGTGCGTTCATTTACTAATTCTGTTAATTTTCAGTGTCTAGACATCGCACCCTCATGAACATATTTGATAAAGCTCCTGTGGTTGATAAGGATGCATTTGTCGCCCCCAGTGCCTCTATCATTGGGGATGTTCAAGTTGGAAGAGGATCATCTATTTGGTATGGATGTGTTTTGAGAGGTATGGCTTATAATATAATGCCTTTAAATTTATTCACCAATTGGACTGGGATATATACAAAAAGTAAAAAAAAAAAAAAGAAGAAGAAAGAAAGATAGAAAGCCCACCTGAAAAGAATATATTTTCTTTCACATATGCAACATTTACTTATTGCAACTTTTCTCAGATATTAATCTTATCAGTTTTGAATTTCTTTTGTTTATATATCTTTACTGAAATTAATTGCATTCATCATTTTTAGGACCTTTTAACATAATGTTGGCAATATTCTCAAGCTTTTTTCTGTTATTTCCTGAAAGCAAGTTCACTTAACATGTACTGTATATTGTTTTGAGTTTCATTGATATTTAATAGCAAAAAAGGGTGAGGTCTATTGCTTCGAGTTCGTTTTTTCCTCCCCCAGAATTAGTTGTCTGGCAATATTTCCTTCTGTTTTCATGCTTTATAGCCATCGTTGCTTTATTGAAAATAGAAAATCTTCTAAAAATCACATTAACAAGGGTGATCTCAATGACTGGGCCTATGAAACTAGGATGCACATGAATATAATGTAGGCATGTTGTTAAATAATATCAGATGAATATAACATCTACAATTTTTCAGAGTCTGATTGTTAAATTAAAGCAATTCTTTTTAATAAGATTACTTTTTTCCCTTTTTTTGCCTGCCACATTTGCTCAATATTAGTGAACTTCTGCCTATGATTTGACTAGGCAGTTATTTTTAGGAAGATGATGAACATCTAAACAATTGTGGATGAGTTTAAATATTGAATCTTTGGTTCCATATTTTAGGGTTCTCTTCTGCTGAAGGTAAAATGTGCAACCATCTGTTTGCCTGTATATTGAAGCTTTAAATCTCAAATTCTATATGTTCAAATGGAATGAACACTATAAAATATTTTTGCAGTTTTCTGTGGAAAAGTTTTCTAATGATCATATAAATTATCCATTGTGGATAGGTGATGTGAACAGCATTAGTGTTGGAGCTGGAACAAATATACAAGACAATTCCCTTGTGCATGTTGCAAAATCTAATCTTAGTGGGAAGGTGCTACCAACTTTAATTGGGGACAATGTTACTGTAGGTGAGCAATGGTAGTGATCAATATTTGTTGCTAACCAACTTCTTTTGTCTTCAACCGTGTTGCATGTTCTGAATTCTGATTTAAAATTTGAACTGGACAGGTCATAGTGCTGTTTTACATGGCTGTACTATTGAGGATGAGGCTTTTGTTGGCATGGGAGCAATACTACTTGATGGTGTTTTTGTCGAGAAACATGGCATGGTTGCTGCTGGAGCTCTTGTCCGACAGAATACTAGGATTCCCACTGGAGAGGTATGGCTGGAAAATCATTTCTTTCTCTCCGCTTTGGAGGATATAAATGCTTTTCTTTTTAAATTTTTTTCTTAGAAAATTGTTCAGCATGAATATTTGATTCTATCAGAATTCAGCATGAATGAAGCACGTAAGTACCCATAACATAAATCTGAAATTGTTAAACTTCAGGGCAAAATGATATTGAACATTGTGGTGTAATGGCATACAAATAAGTGGGTAATGATTGCCTTTATTTGCACTGCTCATGCAAATATTTAATTCAATGGTATGAATTATGAACAGAATTTGGTAGGCAAATGAATGATTGATTTGAAATGAATTATGGACAGAATTCTATTGTTCCACTTTATTTTTCTCTCTTCCTATCTTCTTCACCTCTCTCTTGTGCTGCATGTTTGAAATGATTAAATTTATATTAGGAAAGTGGCAACTAGCAGGCTTGAATTTAACCGTTGATTTCCAGTAAAAACATGTAGAAAAACGGGGTACTTCAATTTTATTTCTCTATTAGGATGTTTATCTGTAAGTATTCCTTGTTGAGCGGATGCTGTATAGAAGTAAGCTATATTCCACTGTTTCCCCGTGATTGGCACTGCTTCTTCGATGTTACTTGAAGTATAATAACTATACAACATGATATGTAAAATTCTAGCTTACAGTTCTGGAAAATTATGCAGGTTTGGGGAGGCAATCCTGCAAAGTATTTGAGAAAGCTAACTGATGAAGAAATAGCCTTTATTTCGCAGTCAGCCACCAATTATTCCAATCTTGCCCAGGTACATGCCGCTGAGAATGCTAAGCCTTTTGATGAGATTGAGTTTGAAAAGATGCTTCGAAAGAAGTTTGCCCGCCGTGATGAAGAGTATGACTCAATGTTGGGCGTTGTTCGTGAAACTCCACCTGAACTTATTCTTCCGGATAATGTCCTACCAGATAAAGCACCCAAAGAAAAATGAGTTTTTTCAAGGCATTGTTTCATAAAATTCAGGTCCTCATATTTTACTTAGAAGGAATGTTCTTGTGCAAATGCATGAAAAAGGGATCAATTTCTTTCCTAATAATACCCAGATGTGTTTAGTGTAGAAATATGGGTGTTCAGATGTTCCCCGAGTAGAAGTTAGTTTGATGTTCTTTTTTTGCTCCTTTAACCAAAGATATTCTATCCGGTCATGATTTTGTTTTTCACGGTTCTGATATCAAGTTATTTCAGGGATGACATGGCCAATTAGTTCATCTTGGCAGTGCAACTTTCGCATGTATTATGATGGTATATTCCCATGAATTTCTGGAAGATTTTGCTATTTATAATGAAATCAGAAATCTAGAAAAGTATCTGAAATCTGAAATAACAAATTTTGAATTCTTTTATTTATATCATTTGTTTTTTTGAAAATTAATTATTATTATTATTATTTTTAATTCATTAAAATAAACAATTATATTGAGTTAGATTACTAATGTTTTATTGATAATTTTATATCTTAATAGTTATAGTTTAATTAATTTTACTAAACAATAAGAATCAAACTGCTATCAATAGCTAACAACGATTATCTGGCTTCATCAGTTAAGCCAAAAGGAGCTTTAATTAGTCGTATTGTGCCCTTCTTATTTCTCAAGATGATTTTTCGCATATTTGGGAAGAACTAAACGACAGCTGGTCTCTCAAACGGTAGCAGGTTGTACCTTTCGTAAAAACAAAAATTTACTTGGCCTCTCTTAGGTTCATTTGTTAAAACGGCTTGTCGTTAACTATTCAAAAATGACACTAGATTGCAGTATTGATTTACGGTTTACTAAAACTCCTCAAGTCTCTTGGATATTGGAAGCCGGTAGGCTTGTAGCCATTTGAGTTGAAAACCGTTTCTCCTGCTTCATTCTCATTCCCATCATCACAGTATATAGAGACCGCGCACAGAAAAGCAACCCAGCAGATCGGAAGAAAATGGGGACCCTAGGCAGAGCCATATACTCGGTCGGGTTCTGGATTCGCGAAACTGGCCAGGCCCTTGATCGTCTCGGCTGCCGCCTCCAAGGCAACTACTACTTCCAAGAGCAG